>JALXJV020000011.1:1037462-1076933 GCA_024633595.2 Lepomis macrochirus | reverse complement strand
AACCTTCCACTGTAGCACGCTTGAATTCACTGAGCTCCTGAGAGTGACCCATTCTTTCACAAACGTTTGTAGAAGCAGTCTGCAGCCTATATGCTGTATTTATACACACGAGGCCGAGGAAGTGATTGGAACACCTGTAATCTATTTTAGATGGGTGTAGTTCTTCTGGCGATATACTGTATGTATGTTCCTCAGTATTGATGTGGTTCTCCTGGGTGATGGGCTCTTTGAGCAAATACCAGTTTGTGGGCTGTTCTCTGGGCAGATAATATGGTCGGCATCTTGACATTTAAAACTCTCCTCTTTCTGGAGTCTTGAGTTCTGTCGAAGCAGACCACGGTCCGCTTGTCAAGCTAATAGTTTCATCCTGATGTTGTGATGGAGGTCACTGTGACCGGTCATTAGCCAGAAGCAGGCTGGGTAGGCTGATAGCCTTTGTGTTTTTTCTGACATCCGTTCTTCAGGCAAAAAACGAAAATAAATATGTAGATGAATTTGAAGGAGCTACTGGCTGCCATCACCATGGTGAACGCTATTGACATTCATCATGGGGGCTGGAGCCTATCCCAGCTGACATCAGGTGAAAGGTGGGGTACGCCCTGGACAGGTCGCCAGTCCATCGCAGGGCTGTTTAAAGATTATGATAAATAAAAAAAAAAGCATAGAAGATATTCAGAGCATCAGGAAGGGCTGGGTCCTGAGGGCAATCTGCATCCCCCCCTTGGTATCAAGGGTTGATACCAACTTCTTGTTATGGCTTTCCTTGCTGCTTTAAGGAGAATCTTTACCAAGAAACGGCCCTTCTGTAATGTTACTACTGAAATAAGTACAAGTTATCTCATAAACAAGCACATTAATCAAAACTAAATGTACATCTTCCCAAATTGACTTGCTGATTTTTTTTCAGTTGCTAACAAGGGTTGCCCTGAACTTAAGATACTTTATCGAGACACAGCAACACACCAACCTCACACTATTAGCCAAATAGTACATTTTCTGCTCAAAACCACATTTTGTTCTTTAAACACCAACTCTACATTTCAACATGAAAAAATGTTCTGTACACACACAAACTATCAAAACACAGCATACAAGAATCAAAATCAAATCATTCTGTCAGAACACGAGCACGTTTTCTTTCCAAGAGTTACAGGTCAATCACTCATAGCATGACTTTCTAAATACAAACAGCTGGTTGCATTTTGTTTTCATGTTTCAGCTCCACCTGCAGGCAGTAGACAATGTGAAATCCATTGTTTGCTGTAAATCAGTTTCCTTTAACTGTAAACCACCCTACATATTTGCATCCTCAATACAGCTCAATAGAGCTGTGACAGAGAGTCACAGCTCTATTGAGCAAAGTATTCCCATAGCTCTCAGTAGTTACGACTTCATGAGCTTCTTTAATGATAAAATTCTAGCTATTAGAAACAAAATCCACCAAGACCTGCCCTCAACTGGCACCGACTTAACTCTATACTCAGGAACTTTAGAAACAGCTGTAAAACCAGTTATATGCTTAGACTGCTTTGCTTCCCTCAATCTTTATCAACTAACTTCAATAATTTCTTCATCTAAACCATCTACCTGCCTCTTAGACCCCATCCCGACTAGGCTGCTTAAAGAAGTTTTGCCCTTGGTTGGCACTCCTCTACTGGATGTGATCAATCTGTCTTTATCAACAGGCTACGTGCCACAGTACTTTAAAGTAGCTGTAATTAAACCTCTTCTGAAAAAGCCCAACCTGGATCCAGACGTTTTAGCCAACTATAGACCTATATCTAACCTTCCATTTATCTCTAAGGTCCTGGAGAAAGCAGTCGCCAAACAGCTGTGTGACTTTCTACATAGCAATAGTTTATTTGAGGATTTTCAGTCAGGATTTCGAGCTCATCATAGCACAGAGACAGCACTGGTGAAAATTACTAATGACCTCCTAACTGCATCAGACAAAGGACTTGTCTGTATTGGTTTTACTAGATCTTAGTGCTGCATTTGATACCATTGACCATCAGATCCTATTACAGAGAATGGAACATTTCATTGGCATTAAAGGAACCGCTCTAAGCTGGTTTAAGTCCTATTTATCAGATCGATTTCAGTTTGTACATGTTAACGATGAGTCCTCCATGCATACCAAAGTTAGTCATGGAGTTCCACAAGGATCTGTGCTCGGACCAATCCTCTTCACTTTTATATATGCTTCCTTTAGGCAATATTATCAGGAAACACTCCATAAACTTTCATTGTTATGCAGATGATACTCAGTTATATCTATCGATCAAGCCAGATGAAACTCATCAGTTAGCTAAGCTTCAAATGTGTCTTCAGGATGTTAAAACCTGGATGACCTGCAATTTTCTAAAGTTAAACTCAGATAAAACTGAAGTTATTGTTCTAGGCCCTAAGCACCTCCGTGGACGCATTATCTAAAGATATAGTTTCCTGGATGGCATCGCCCTGGCCTCCAGCACCACTGTGAGAAATCTTGGAGTTATCTTTGACCAGGACATGTCGCTTAACTCTCACATTAAGCAAATTTCAAGGACCGCCTTTTTTCACCTACGTACTATTGCAAAAATCAGGAACATCCTGTCTAAAAATGATGCAGAAAAACTAGTCCATGCATTTGTTACTTCTAGACTGGATTACTGCAATTCCTTATTATCAGGCTCTTCGAAAAGTCCATTAAGACTCTTCAGCTGATCCAGAATGCTGCAGCACGTGTTCTGACAGGAACCAGTAAAGAGATCATATCTCTCCTGTCTTAGCTTCTCTGCATTGGCTTCCTGTAAAATCCAGAATTGATTTTAAAATCCTTCTTCTCACATGCAAAGCTCTTAATGGTCAGGCACCATCTTATCTTAAAAGAGCTCATAGTACCTTACTACTCCCACCAGAGCACTGGCGCCCCAGAATGCAGAGTTACTTGTGGTTCCTAGAGTCTCCAAAGTAGAATGTGAGCCAGAGCTGCTCAGCTATCAGGCTCCTCTCCTGTGGAACCAGGTTCCAGTTTGGGTTCGGGAGGCAGACACCGCCTCTACATTTAAGAGTAGGCTTAAGACTTTCCTTTTGATAAAGCTTATAGTTAGGGCTGGCTCGGGTGAGTCCTGAACCATCCCTTAATTATGCTGTTATAGGCTAGACTGCCGGGATTTCCCATGATGCACTGAGCTCCTCTCCTCTTCTCTCTCTCTCTCTGAGTGCAACCTCATCACATTAATGCATGTTACTAACTCGACTTCTTCCCTCTCCCGTGGTCGTGTGCTTCCCCTCCTGTCGCTTCCTCGCGGGTGTTGCTGGCTCTGGAGCTGTGGAGTCTGGATCTGTGGTTGGGAGTCTCCTGCTGCCCCCGTGTTTCTGCTCGACGCCTCTGCTACAGTTGCAACTGCCGCTACTAGTCCTATTGCTATTATTACTGTTATTATTATCATTAACATTACTATAAATATCTGTACCATTTTTCATTCAGTCTATAGCACCATTACCTTTATTGTCTGTACCTCTGTGTGTATACTGTGTAGGTTGCCTCCCTCTGCTCTCTCTCTCGTGTCTCTCTCTCTCTCTCCCCTCACCCCAACCGGTCGAGGCAGATGCCCCCCACCCTGAGCCATGGTTCTGCCTCGAGGTTTCTGCCTCTTAAAGGAAGTTTTTCCTTGCCTGTGTCGCCTAGTGCTGCTCTTGGTGGGAATTGTTGGGCTTCTGTAAATAACTTCAGAGTTCGATCTAGACCTGCTCTTTATGAAAAGCTGTGAGATAACTGTTGTTGTGGATTTGCGCTATATAAATAAAAATGAATTGAATTGAATATTTGGCTCGAGGGGTCGAATGTGTGCATTTGTGGCAACAGACTATGTAAAAGTAAATGAGTCATCTTCACTTTATAGAATGAATATTTTAACAAGGCAATTCAAATTTTTACACATTGGTTTGCAATAATGTCAAATATGTTTACACTCCATTGAACGCCGTCTGGCGCTGCCATCCCTCAGCACAAAGCATCTCAGTCCGCTGCTCCCATCTGTAATCTGTGCTCTTCTTCTTCTATCTCCTTACAGTTCTCTTGTATTTATACATTATTTAAGGTTTTGAAAAGTATGTCTTCATTTCGGACATGTTGTGTCCAAGCATTTGTAAAAACACAAACATCCATATTTTTTTGTATTGGGTAAGGTTGTATATAAAGACAAACTTTTACAGAAACATTTTAGAAAAGGGTTAACTGACAGAATACTCTGTGGAAACAACAACATGAATAGTGTCTGTTTAACTGTTGCTATGGTTTCTGCACCACACATTGAGTAGGATGTGTGGTAACCCGCTGAGGATTGGTCGAGTTCACCCGCCTAGTTCCTGCCTCCTTCTCTGGTGATTTTGACTGGAGAGCCGCCCAGCTACCACCTCCAATCCAGAAGCTGCGATCCGCCTGACATCCTGGGCAGCTATTCACCCTCATTGATAGGTTTGCCTCTGTGCCAGCGGTTGTGGTGTGTCGTGGTATTCACTGTGAGCTTTTGCTAAATCCTAAATGCTCTGGTCTAGCCAGAGTTCAGCAGGGCTGGACTCGGACAATAAAACGCCCTGGCATTTTTGCTCAGACCGCCCACCACAATCGGGTCGGACACAACCAACCAGTACAAAACCATCCTTGCGGTCCCTGTAGATATGCATATCTACTGTTCCATTCCCCAAAACCCCTACAAAGCTGAGATCTAAGTGCCATGGACCACTGTACCAGTGCAAGTGGACCAGTGATCAAAGGTGGCAAGTGGAGTAGGGCCTACACAAAGTGAGGGCATCCAGAGAGAGAGAGAGACAAGAATGATAACTGATTGAGTAAAATGATCACCATAATTTAGCGGACTCTGCGCCTGCAGTGGCCTTGCTCCCGCGAGTTTTTAATGTCGTGTCCTGGTGACGTTTTGCAGCGCCGGCTAAAATCGGACACGATTTCTAACCTTTTTATATACAGTCTATGTTTCTAACCAGTGTAACCGGCTGACCCCGAGTACGTAGGTTACTGCACGGTCCTGACTCGAACCGGCGACCTCGGTACGTGGAGGCGGACACACTGACGAGGAGGCTAAAGTTCACGGGTGCTAGCGTCGATCGCCAGTGCGTTCCTTAATGTGTCGGGGAGTGAGGTTTACTCACTGCACAGCTTCGCTGGCTTCCGTCACACCAGCATAACGTTACCTTATTTTAAGTCCAACATGCATCACCTTAAGTCAGCCCTGCGCAGTGCTGCATGGGTATTATTATTTTTAATAACGCAGGTTAAAATACGGGAGATTTACGGGAAAATACTAATACGGGAGGACGGCGGGAAAGAAGGGTAAAATACGGGACTTTCCCGGCAAAAACAGGATACTTGACAGACATGGACTCGTGGCCCAGCCAGGCCCATTCACTATCCTCCTGCACCCGCCTTGATTAACACTGCCTCCCTACCATGCTTACCGTTTCAATTACACTCTCCTGCTCACTTTGTCCCTCCTTGACTTCACTGTCAGACACCTGCTCCTCTGTCTGGTTGCCGCCGGCACGCAATGGCTAGTCACCTCTCCTTCTATGTCTATGTTCGCCTGTTTGTGCAAAATGTCGTCAGGTACTGTAGGCTTGGAAACTGAAGCTGCGGCACTAAACATGTCTGTTATTTTTGAACGTGTTGAGGCTTCAACCTCTAGACTTTTTTTTTTTTTGCCCACAACTTCTCCGCACCACCCTTGCCCTTGCGCTTTTGTTTATCCATCCTAAACAGATCTGTGGCTCTGAGCCACTGACTGCATCTGACACAAGAAACAGAGGGGGAGGGTGGAGCCTGTTAAGAGATGATTGGGCCAGGCCAGTGTCAGTATGGAAAATGAACCAATGGGCCGCTGTCCCTGCTTTATGGGCCAGTCATTGGCCAAAAAAAACCAAACATATTACCTATACCGACCGGCCCCCAGGTGCGTCGGCCCACCGGGCATTTGCCCGTAATGCCAGATTACCAGTCCAGCCCTGGAGTTCAGTAACAACAGTAATGTGTAAGTGACATCTTTTTGTGTATGTTTCACCTGGAAGAATTGGGCAAGGACTTTAACACTGACACTATGTCTAGATTCACCAGGTCCAGGGGTCCTGCGCTCCTTGTATGTGGTTTTAATCTCCAATAGACACAGAGGTTTGATTTTGTCTTCTATCCTTGCAGGTGAACATTGTGATCAGAGTTTATGTTAGAAGCAGGGAAAATGGGCAGCTTAAGGACTTGAGCTGCTTTGGGAAAGGCCAAATTGTGATGGCCAAGGATCACTGATGCATCGGGGAGTGAAGGTCGGCCCCAGTGGTCCCGACCAAAAGACGAGCTCCTGTAGGTCCAACTGCTGAAGAAGTTAGTAGTGCTGGTTGTGTCAGAAAGAGGTCAGAACACACAGTGCATCATAATTTAATGCATATGTAGCTAGTACGCAGACCAGTCAGGGGCCCATGCTGACTCCTGTCCACTGCTGAGTGCCTACAATGGGCATGTGAGCATCAGTCGGCCTCCTCATTCTGCCGCAGAATGAAACCTGTCAGTGTTACATTATTATTTATTGTGTATTATTGTCACAGCTAACATCTGATTTGTTGGATGTTAGCTTTGTTAGCTGTGAGCGAACCGCTCTTCCTAAAAGGTTTAGTTAGCAGTTAGCTGTTAGCTGTTAGCTGCCTGCATTCAGCTCCCTCATTATCGACAGGAGCTCTTTATGCAGATAGTGAACTGTTGTGACCGAGCTACAAACTAATAGTTGTAGTGATATATTATCAGTTATCGTATCGACAACAACAAACAGATAATCATCGATCATCTACTCTGAAATTCCACGTCAGTGCATCTACATTTTGACCAAACTCATTTTAATTTAACCTGTTCAGGCCAGAAGAGATCCTCAAACACATTTTACATACACACTCACCATACAGAGGAACTCAACTGGTTTCCTGTAAATGCTGAGAGGAAGAGCAGCTCTGAGAACAGGAAGGAACCTGAAGCTAAAGTGTTCAGTCAGTTCAGACTCCATTTTGAGCAGAAGGAGGAGAACTGAAGGCTGAGGCAGGGTGAGTGTTAATCCAACATTTTATTATTTTACTGTCAAATAAAATGAGTCACTGAGTCATCTTTTCTCCCTGTGGACTGGAAAGAAACCTTACAGGGGTCTGTGGAGGACATGTAGCTGTTAGAAAATTAACTTTTAGCAGAAATCTACAGACGCACACAAACTTAAAAAAACTGCTAAATGTATATTTTGGACCTTTTTCCCCCACTAATCTAAAAGAAGACATGTTGAGGAAGCAAAGTAGCCCAAAATCTCAAAATTGAATGCTGCGTGAAAAAACGACGTTTTTGCCTGCCGTGTCTCACCGTAACCATTTTCAGACGTTTTCAACTTTTCAGAAGCAACAGCATTATTCATTCTTTAGTCTTATCTTTAAGGCCAGAAATATTTCTATTTTAATATATATATATATATATATGTGTTTTTTATGTATATGTGTGTGTTTCACTTTTTATCTTAAATTATTGAAAACTTGAACTTTTTCTTGATATTCACACTTTTGGAGATGCACCTGTGGACTCTTTAGTAGTAAATGAAGGGCAACTTTTGTGTGCTCCCGTGAATCGTGAACGCACATAAATCGGGGGTGCGGATGTCATGGGGGGTAGGGGTGGTTGCGCAATACAGCCAGTTAAGGCCCCTATGAAAATCATGATATTACCTACAGTTATCATCCCTCTATACGCAGATAAATGATGTTAGATATAGTCAATCCTTCTGCCTCATCTATATGCTGAGAGAAATATTAAGACAGACTTTACAGCATAATGCAGAGAATCTTGCTACCTCGTTGTGTTGGCATGACTGCCTAATATGGGATGTGAGTGTGTCACTGACTCTTACATGGAGTAACACCTAGCTGTGAAAAGAAGAGTTTGTGGTCCCTCTCATAGAGGAAGGAGGGGGTGATGAAAGCCAGTGTGTATTTTATGAATGCTTCTTCTTAACTCTGATTAAACCGTGTTATAGTAAATAATAATGACAATTAAACTTTCTCAGTAACAAAATGTTTCAAATGCATGAGTGGTTATTTTCTCTTTCGTGTGACTCTTGAAGACAGCAATTGCAATAAACTACCTCGTTGCCAGAGACGAGAAAAAAGAACATTTATTTTATCGAGTAACATGGAGACCTACATAGAAAGGAGAAAAAAGCTACTTAAAATTATTAGGATACTATTAGGATAGTAGATTGGGTGTCATCTATCTCAGCTTAAAGCACATCCTAATGTCAGACCTGTAAATGCAGAGAGGAAGAGCAGCTCTGAGAACAGGAAGGAACCTGAAGCTAGGAAGAGTTCAGTCAGTTCAGACTCCATTTTGAGTCGACAGAGCAGAAGGAGGAGAGCTGAAGGCTGAGGCAGGGTGAGTCACTTTTCTCCCTGTGGACTGTAGTCACACTGTGCAGACAGCGACAGCAGCAGGACATGTAGTGTTAGAAAATTAACTTTTAGCAGAAATCTACAGACGCACAGAAATTTAAAAAATGCTAAATGTATATAGTGGACCTTTTTTCCCCACTCAATCTAAAAGAAGACATGTTGAGGAAGCAAAGTAGCCCAAAATCACCCCATTGGTTGGTTGGGGTTTGGTTGTTTTATCCATTTTGTTATTAAATGTGTAATGAACTTTATGGTGTGTTTCTTCATTATACTCCTCCACAAAAAAGCTGCTTTAATGCTCAAACACAGCCTGTAGTTTTTCATTATATTCCAGTCAGATCTGATGTTCATTCATAAATGCTGCTCATGGAGAGTGGTTACAAATAATGATGCCTGTGCATGGCTGTGTACAGCGTATTGGCCTACAGCCTACGTCAGCTGGTTAATTTGCTGATCTTCGAAGGTCTTTAGACCACAGTGGAAACGCTACACAACAGTGGGCTGAAGGAACCTTTAGTTCCTTGAAAAGAGATCTGGGGACTTAAAAGTCCCGGTACTTTTATAATTGTTATGGACGACTAACAATAACTTTTTCTTTCTTTTTATCAAATGCTTAAAACTCAGAACTGTATTACTGTTGGTGACATTTAAGAGTTGATTGTGGAAACGTATTTGATTAAAACATGTGCAAATAGACTTTTAAGAAGAAATCTCAGGGGAAACAAAGCCCTCCTCCTGTTGACACGCCCCAGGAGACAAAAACACAGCGCACGAAGCTTTGGTCACTTAAGCTCTGTTTACAGGAGCTTGCTCCTGCTGTCCAAGCAACGCCTAAGAATTCAGCCCAGCAATTGTTCATGAAATTTTCTTTGTCTCACTGCAAAGGACTTAGCCATATTCACGAGATTCAGCAAACCCCCGTTGAATTTCTTTTGTTTTGTTTGTTACTCAGCCACATGGGTTAGTTACACCAGCAACTTGTTACTAACTAGGGTTACTGACTGATTGATTAAACTGATTTAAAAAGATTAAGCAATTACTAACTAACTGATTAATAGTAAAGAATTGTGCAATTATTGAGCCGTACCCAAGGCATCCTGAAGGTCTTGGACGAACGGAAATTCAGGCGGTGCCCCCAAACGAGTGCATGTGAAAGAATTTTTCTGAATATTATTAGTCATAACTTTATTAACAGAGTGGACACACTCTACATTGCCCTTCAGTTTGTAGTATATTTACACAAAACATTACATTTAGCTGATGCTTTTATCCAAAGCTGACTTCACGTGTCAGAGCTCTGGAGCAATTAGGGGTTTTGTGTCCTGTTCAGGGACACATTGGTGGATGGTCACAGTGGGGAGTTGCACCTGGGTCTCTTATCCACTGCGCCATCACCACCCCCATTACATACATGGGTCCTTTTTACAAGCAAACACAATGCAAAAGCTGACCAGTCAGACTGCAGACATTATGATGGTGAGACAGCAGCTGCAGACACAGGACTGATTAAGGGTGGAGTCACAACAATCTCTCTCTCTACAGACGGACTTGGACGAGACGCCATCAGGCTGCTGATCTGACGGACATCCACAGGAACAAGCTGAGTGAGTCTGACGTTTTTCCCTTTGAAAATAGTGATGGGAATCAGGGCTCTTTGGAGGAAGCTGGATCTTATGGATCTGCAGCTTGTTCTCACGCTCAGGCGTCACATGTACTTGCTTTGAAAAAGCAGTGTCTACTGTACGCAAAACAGTGATTTTACGTGTATAGTAGATGCCCCCAGGTGCGATGTCTATATGACGCCCTGGGTGACCGGAAACACTAGTAGTGCTTTCAGTTGCTAACTAGCTACCTAGTGATGATTATGTATAAGGAGTTGACAAGAGACAACTTACCCTAATCTTAACCATCAAATAAGTCAGTGCCTAATTTTACTTAAGTAAATATATGCATGTTAGACACCATAAATCACCATTTTGTGTACAATGGACAGCTTTTCAAAGTGTGTATATGTGGACGCATGAGATGTGATCAGGTTGGGATCTGTTTCTTTCAGAGAGCCACTCAAAAGAACCAGAATCATTTCACTAAAGGACTCGTATTTTCAGACCTAATGTCAAAGATATGCAGAGTTTGGTTCATTTTCCGCCACGCCTGCCTCTGTGACTGGCTGCTTCTCTCTGCTCACGTAAAGGTGGTGTTGGTGTCGCTTTTAACGCTCTGGGTACCCTTAAGATACCAATAATAACCATGCAACCCCTAACACTTACATTAATCTAAGTAATAATGTTATGCTGTGTATTATTTATCTACAGAACAAAGTTACTGGGTCCCCACTTTTGTTTAAACCACTCTGATGGCCACTCTTTCTATATAGCCTTCAAGAAACACTATACGTAATGTCTTAATGTGTATTTATTTGGTTTTGATGTGTTTAAAGGTTTAAGCCACTTTATTTGTATGCTTTTCTTTCTCCCTGTATAATGAGTCTCTCATGATGAGCATGCAATCGTTAGTGCACAGATAAGAGCCCAGGTGTGAGCATTGGTGGGATTAACATTGTTATGTCCCAGCTCACTACGGGAAAGGGGACGTACGCATAAACCAGATGTACTTGGTATGGTGGAAAAGTTATTTATGTACACAAGAGAATTTACAAGATTTACACAACTAAAGTTGGGCAAGTGGGTGCTGGAAAAACATAAACTCAATATAATAAAAAGAGATCCCTCCAAAACAGGGATTGCTAACTTCGAACAAAAAACCCTCTCTATTTAGGGTATCTCAAACAAAACACAGGGAGCGCAGAACCCCTAAACCCAATCTGCTAAACGAAGGAAAATCCTACTTGTAGAGTGGGTATCAGTACTTACTCTGAAACCCAGCCCAACTCTGCAGACACACGGTTAAAAACAACTAATTCAAGTGTGTCTCTTAACAAAAATAAACACTTACTGACTATCAGTAAGGAACTGAACTGCTGCAACAGGGTTACCAAGTCTAACACAAGGTCTACTCCTAACAAAATAAACACTGGCTCTCAGTAATAGCAGCAGTAAAAAACACAGGCAGGCCACAGAAGTGAAGCTGCTGCAACGAGCACACAACATAGACACGATTAGACTCTGTAAATACACACAGTGGTCGGCACAGAGGAAGTGATGTCAAGTTCGACTCTTCTGACAGACTCGTTCATTCAAATCTCGTTCATTAAAGTTAACTAATCTTTTTTGTGGTATTTTGTTCATTTGAACTAGGCTGGTTATTGCGGCGCTGCAGCCCTCTAGTGGGCGATTAAAAAACAAACACAGAGGCTGCCTGGCTTGCTTTAATTGACAAAGTATAATGCACAAATTCATCTCTTGATCACTCTCTATCATCATTATATAAACCCCCTGGGCCCACAACCAAATTCAAACCATGTAAAAACTACAGAAACATGTTGTCTATGTGCCACTACTCCGGATAAATCCTTCCATTTTCCTGAGTAAACAACCAGACCAGCCATATAAAGGCTGATGTATATAAGTACTATCTTTATCTCTAACG
The DNA here is from genome assembly GCA_024633595.2 of Lepomis macrochirus. Taxonomy (NCBI): domain Eukaryota; kingdom Metazoa; phylum Chordata; class Actinopteri; order Centrarchiformes; family Centrarchidae; genus Lepomis; species Lepomis macrochirus. The sequence continues at coordinate 1,064,924 of JALXJV020000011.1, read as the reverse complement.
TGCTCATTCTTACAGCAGCCTAACTTCCCTATCCATGAGTAAAATATTAATATATATTATTTATATATATTAATAATATAATAATTGCGTATATAAAAGTATATAAAATCGCTCTCAAACACTGCAGGTTGTTCACCAGTCAGGAGCTGTGAAACCACAGCACGGCTCTGTTGGGATATAAAAGTCAAAGTTACGCTTGCGTTCTCTGGTGGACCTGGATCAGCTGTTAGCTGTAAACAAACCACAGGGCTAACACTAATGTTGCTATGTGGCTGTGTTTTAATGTTTTAATGAGCCGGTCTGTTTGTTTTGGAGAGGAGACGACCTCAGAGGTAATTCGGCTCATGGTAGAACCCTGTCAGGGCTCTGAAGTGGACCCAGAATAACACTCATCAGCTGTTAGCTGTAAACACTAGCAGGACTAAAGTTAGGGTGCGGCTGTTAAAATTATAACTTAGCACAACATCACTGCGCTGTAATAACGTAATGCTTTATTAAATATCACGTCATTAACAAAATAGCTATATAATGTCAGTCCAGTGACTGTTAGCTGACAGCCGACCTGCCTCTCATTCTCCGCCGCCGGCAGTAACTCAGCCTACAGAATGAACCAAGACTAAGGAGGACCCATACGGAAGCGCATTGCATTCACCAAAGAAAAAAAATTGGGAGCCTTATCTCATAATTATGAGATCAGGATCTTGTAATTATGAGAAAAAATGTCATAATTATGAGAAAAGATGTCATAATTACGAGATAATGGTAAAGTTGTAAATAGCCTATATTTACAGATTCTAGCTTCTGGGATAAATAACTTGTAAGCAAAACGTGTTTAAAACACAAGCGACGCCTCTTTATTATCATAGTTAAGTAGACAACAAGCTACAAGTACATTTTCTTCCTAGGAGCGGCACAAATAACATTGGTCTCTACATGCAGCCGGCTGTGAGACGAGTGCACAGGGACCGTCTACAAAGTGTAACGCCAAAAACATACTCTGCAGAGATATTCAATAACTACACTGTTAAAGGCTGTACTGTCTCCAAAATCACCTCACATGTCAGTGATCTCCTGCTTTTGATACGACAACACTTAGTTTGTAGAAATGCAGTTTTGCATAATTTTGTGGAATTTTAATATTCAATAATATTAAATAACTTAACTGCAAGTGCTAAGGGGTGGTGATGGAGCAGTGGATAAGACACATGTCTTTGATGTGACAGACCGGGTTCAAATCCACTGTGAGACACCAATGTGTCCTGGAGCAAGACACACCCCTAGTTGCTTCAGAGGCGCATGACCTCTGACATGTATAGTGATTGTAATTTGCTTTGGATAAAAGTGTCAGCTAAATGAATAAATGTTATAAGCAGTAGTGTCTCCAAAATCACTTCGATCATTTTCTATTGATGATAGAAGATGATTTCTACAAACTAAGTGTTGCAGTATAACCAACAGTATATCATTAATGTGTAAAGTGATTTTGGGGCACTACGTTGTATAAGTGTGAAGTTATTGAATATCTCTGCAGAATGTGTTTTCCGTGTTGCACTTTGTAGACGGTCCCTGTGCACTCGTCTCACAGCCGGCTGCATGTAGAGACCAATGTTATTTGTGCCGCTCCTAGGAAGACTCATTTATGTGAAAATGTTCTTGTAGCTTGTTGTCTACTTAACTACCATAATAAAGACCAGCCCGTTCTCTTCTCAGGGCATCATATACCGACGATTTGAGAAAGAGTGACAAAGCGTAAGTATTTTACGCGAAAGGTACCCTTTAGCGTTTTATGGAGAAGCACCGGTCGCGTCTCCATAAGACGCTTCCAGAAGCGTCTGTATGAGACGGCTCGGGCATCCGGTTCAGACCGGAAGTGCTTAACGTGGGGCGTTAGTGTTGCTGTAACGTAGGAAACGGGGGCGTTTCATACAGACGCGGAAGGGTACCTTTAGCGTATAATCCTTACGCTTTGTCACTCCGGATGAAAGCGTCAGATATAACGCAATGAGATGAGAATTAATTATGACATCTTTTCTCGTAATTATGACATCTTATCACGTAATTATGACATCTTATCTCGTAATTATGACATCTTTTCTCGTAATTATGACATCTTTTCTCGTAATTATGATATCTTATCTCGTAATTATGACATCTTTTCTCGTAATTATGACATTTTTTCTCATAATTACGAGATCCTGATCCCATAATTATGAGATAAGGCTGGCAGTTTTTTTTCTTTGGTGAGTGCAATGCGCTTCCGTAGACCCATGTGAGCAGTGAGCGAGTAGCTCATTCCTGCTCCACAGTAGGAGATGACGCGTGAGTCACGTGACAAATGACTCAAACCTGGAGACCCACAGTTGCTATGAGCCGTGAACTAATGAATTCTGTTTCCTGTGCTGACGGAGTCCATGCAGCTGCCGTGTGACGAGTGAACATAAGAGTCCAAGATCCTTCACGCATGCCTGAAAATGAACGATTTACTCACTGAGACAAACCGTTCCTCCCAGTCATGCACACGATTAGGTCAAACAAACGAAACGTTCATTGAACGACACAACACTACACAGAGGTAAAACAGTAAATTACAGAGAGAGCTCTTGCATGGCTGGCCCTGCGATGGACTGGCGACCTGTCCAGGGTGTACCCTGCCTTTCGCCCTATGCCAGCTGGGATAGGCTCCAGCCCCCGGCGACCCTGTACGCAGGATAAGCGGTTGACGATGGATGGATGGCTCTTGCATGGCAGTATGACGGCTTTCAAAGTAGCAGGCCCCAAACACAGCTCACAGATTGGTGGACGGCCTTGGGACTGCTCCAGTCAGGATAGATGTAGGCGGGAGCAGACAGATCCTCACCGACACCAGCCAATCCTCAATCGGGGATTGCACAGCCCGCTTAGTATACTGGGAAAACACACGGACATTAACCAAAACACATGGCTGCTTCAAGCGGCCGTAACAACATAGGTAGTGTTACATTTTACATTTACTCATTTAGCGGCTTACAATTGCTATATATATCAGAGGTTGCGTGCTTCTGGAGCAACTAGGGGTTAAGTGTCTTGCTCAGGGACACAATGGTGGATGGGTCACAGTGGGGGATTGAACCCAGGTCTGTCACACCAAAGGCATATGTCTTATCCACTGCTCAGTCACCCCCGTAACTGTACACATAAGCAAAAGGCATGAACAGTTAGTGAATAATACAGAGAGGAGGGAGTCCACATGTTGGAAAGTACCAGGGGAAGTCCACCAACACGTAAGTTGTATAACCACTAAAAACTATCTGTTGAAACTTCTAACAAAGAGTGTTGGGTTTTGAAACATTAGGTGTTTGATTTGCAGTAACTGTGGAACTAGAAAATGCCTTAGTGTTTGTCAAATGTATCCTGACACACTGTCTTAGATTAAAATAAACGGTCTACAGGTAATAAACACTGTTAAGGCCAATGGTAAATGTTAAAGCATATCAAAGAAATTTATGATTCATTGATGATATGGCAAAAGATCTGTGAATAAGAATTAAAAACAGTACATAGATGGCATAAAATATCACCAAAACAAAGTTCCACAAGAAACAATAGAAAAACATGGGTAGAGAATTCAGGAATAAAACCTACCCAGGAAGAAGATTTTGGAGTGGAAATCTTACAAGGGCTCCGTCCAAAGTAGGAGGAGACTGGGGCCTATAAAATAAGATATTTGTGAGCTGATCCTTAGTTCTTGAATCCTTCCAAGATGTAACTTGGGTTTTTTCTCTTGTAAAATAATACATTTAAAAAACGCCAATTTTTATCTCTCTACAGTGAACTTTTTTGCTTCCAAGTTGCTACCTAGTTTTACAAATATGTTCATAACGGTGGAGACGAGTGTTGGGCTTTTAACCTGCCTATAGCTTTTTCTTCATCAGTTGCTTAACATATGCATTTTCTATTCAGTGGTGCTTTTCCTCATGATGGCTCTCTTATTTGATTTTGTAGGCAGTGTGCCACTTCAAAATGACATGTTATCCAGCCCACAGTGCAGCAGGAGCTCTACCTGGCTCAAACTACAAATCAGAGCTCCTGTTGCTGCTCTGATACATTTGTGTTATAGTTTTCCTTCAGGTGGACAATACTGCCAGATTTTAGCAGGGAGCCACGATGACGGCAGTGGACCTTTTAACCGCTCTGAAGGATCTAAATGAGGACGAAATTGCGGAGTTCAAATGGTATCTGAAGCATCGTGACATCGTGGGTGACTTCCAGACCATCAAAGAGTATGAGCTGGAGAACGCAGACAGGATGAAAACAGTGGACCTAATGGTGAGAGCCTATAATCTTCATGGAGCTCTGCAGATGACAAGGAAGATTTTAGAGAAGATACCCAGGAACGACCTAGTTCAGAGTCTGCCAGTCACCAGCTCAGGACCAAAAGGTCAGTCAACCTTTCTATATTTGTATTTTCAGGCAGAAACAGCAGGTTGGCGCGGGCAACACTATACTTGCAAAGGAACTTGGTCTGTCGGTACAGAAGCTCATTGCATTCACCAAAGAATAAACTTTGAGGACCAATCTCATTATTATAAGAAATGGTTAGGATGAATGGCCTGATTTCATTCACCTTTATTTCCTACCTGGTTTTCATTTCAGTGAGTAATGTGGATTTTATTGATGTGTTTTTTAAGCCTTGAGTAAATAAACACTATGATGTCCTAATGACTGATGAATGCAGTTGTGGATATGAGGTTGATGTGTTGATGGACTTGAAATAAAGCAGTAGTTTCTTACAGGCTGATCTCAGAGAGTTTATGTCATAGACGCTAAGGATGTCCCAATCAGTTTTTTTTGGCCCTCGAGTCCGAAGTCATTTGAGTTTGAGTATCTACCGATACCGAGTCCCAATCGAGACTTCCATAATACTAAAAAAAAAAATAAAGAGGAGCGAAAAAACAGATCCAGGATGTTCCTTATTCTTAATTAATTCACCTTATTTTAACATTCAACAACTCTGTTAACAAACAGAGCACTTCTTTGAGGCTGCTTCAACAATCAAGTAATAAATAACATAAATTCTTCACTTTTGGACTTTAGTGCAACAGTAAATATAAAAAAAGTCTAAGATAAAAACAAATAGCACCTCAACTTAAAATACCCGACAGGCATGTAAACAAATTAGTGGAGGGCATAGATTAATTTTTTTAATCTAGATTAATCTCACTGTAATCTTGAAATTAATCTAGATTAAAATGGCTCATTTGAATTCTGCCAAAGGCATCAGAATATGTGTGTGAACGGGTTTGAAGCCAGGTGGCGCATTAGACCAGGGGCTCATCTCCTGTTTCCAAAATGCATCACAAACTGCTTGAGAAAGCTGTTCTACTATGATAATTGGTGATGAAAATAAATCATGTTCAATAAGATGTACTTGTGTGTAGCGTGTGATGTGCTTTGCATTTAGGTGGTACTTGAGACTGGAAGAACTCCTACAGTAAACTAATTCCGCATTGCACAAGGTGCAAACAACCTTAGTCTGGTCGAATTTTCCATTGGGAAGCTTCTTAAAAGTAAATTTTCCCAGAAGCAAACCCACCGGCTTCAGAAATGTTCAGTTACACAAAGTGCTGTCCAACAGCTGTCTGTGGACGATGTTGCTACAGTTAGTGTGAGGAAATACCGCACAATGTGTTTTTTTAATCAACCGGCGTATCAATAACTAACCTGGCTAGTTGTAAACATACAGCTGGCCGAAGCGAGGTTGTAACCGGAACGCCGTCAACTCGGGTGTGACGTCATTCCCAGCTCCGACCTCCGAGGTAAATGGAACGCAGCAACAGCTGTATCCATGTTAGCACGTCACGTTTGATGTGGTAATTTCACAGTAGGCAGACACACAGGTTCCAAGACTTGTTCTCGCCCCCTACAGTGCGATTCGGCGCTAAAATATCAAGGTGAAAGTCATCATAGCTTGCGTAGTATAGACCCAGCTCCCAACCCAACTTTGAGAATAGATTAACGGCGATATTTTTTTATCGCCCGATAAGAGTCTCACGTTAACGCAGCACGTTAACGCCGATAACGGCCCACCACTAAAACAAATACAAAAATAAAAGTGCCACAGTTTTGGCAAAGCACATCTATATATATATATCATGTATACATATAAGTACATTTATATCCAAGTCCTGATCGAATTACGATCAAGTCTGAAACAACGTGATCGGACCAGATTTCCAATCTTGTGATCGGATCTGGACATCCCTAATAGACACTAAGAGTAAATACATACTGTATATAACTAACTCTTACCTGTTTGAAGCTAAACCTGTAATTATAATAAGTAATAAGTCAAACTGCAAACAGAACTATGTGATGTTGGAGGAAAAGAGGACCTTCCTCCTCTCAGTGTGAAGGTAAAGCAGCTGGATTCTCTGGTATGTTCGGAAGCCCTGAAGGTTTGGGGTTTAATATAATTTAATGTTTTACTTTCTGTATGAGACATTTCAATTTAAATGTCTTAAAGTATTAAAAGAATTAAATTAACTTCTTAACAAAGGCCCAGGAAGCTATGAAAACATAAAGAATAATTCAGTACTGACCAGTTAAAACTGAATTACAGATATCTCTAACTGTCATTTTGACAGCCAGAGTTACGTTAAAGATGTCTTATAAAAAAATTTGGACTAGTCACCATGGCGTTGTTGACCTTTAATGTACTGTAATGTAATGTTCTGGATAGTCAAACATGTTTGAACGGCTTGCCATACTGTCCACTGATGGACATTCTGATGTTAGCGACACCTCATGTCTAGTTTACATGACTCCCAATGTGAAGGTTGGTTCTAAACCTGGACTATTCAGATTTTTATCTAGAAAAAAGAATAACACTAATCTTATAGTAAGTAAATCTAATCAAATTGTAAATAATTTCAACCATTAGTATTTAGTATTAATAATCTTTTAATTAATTACACTACGCTTTAATCTTGAGAAGCTGCAGTCTCTATTCATTCAACTTACACTGTAAATTTCCAGCTAAACTGAGGTGTTTTGAAGACCCTTCTCTCTCGCTCTCTCAACCGACACCTGCGTGCACGTCGCTGTTCCTCGCAGGTCTCTTTCAAGTAGCTGGCTATTTAAAAATGATAAAATATTCTGTGTGTGGTTCATAAACAGTGATACATTATCCAAAAGTCCCGCGAACACCGTGAAGCTGGAGCTCCGCCTCCTCAGCGAAGTGTTCCTCTTCCGCCACCACCCACACACTACGCCTACACATGCACACTGACTGACCCAGGCTTAGGGTCAAAATTTTGAATTTATTTACGCACTTTTAAAACATTTATTGAAAGTTTTATTCTTATTACAGGTATATTTACAGCATTAAACAATGAAATGTATATTGTACAGGCTGTATATTAACTTATTGGGAGAAAACGGGTAGTTCTATGTAAAATCAGACGTTCAGCAACCCCATCGCAAAATGTTGTGAACCTTGTTTTGCTGCAAAGCTTCGACTTTAAGATTAACAGTCGAATCAGGCTCATCAAACCATCAAATCTTCAACTATTGGGGGTCAGCACTACTAAAATTATTTCACTTAAATGTGTTTGGTATATGTATGGGGGAAAAAGAGAAGGGTGGGTTCAAACCTAAACGTTAACAAAGCAACTACACATCTCTGAATACAAGAATGCTGTCCACAGTCAACTTGCTCCACGTTTAAGTGCCAAATTCTTCTTAATTTCTCTTCAGAAACGAACCTTTAGCAAAATAAAAGCATTTACTGTAGACATGCAGCCTAATTCTATGATTTTTCTATTTATATAATACAGATGGGATTGTTCCAGAATCAAAGCCACAAGCCATCTCACATTACAAACTCTTACTTCAGTCAAACCTCAAGGAAACGTTTATGTGTGCACGAGAGGGGCTGGATGAGCAGCTTCTGGATGAAGTCTACACAGAGCTGTACGTCACAGCTGGGGCTGACATACACATCAGCTCACAGTATGAGGTCAGGCAGATTGAGGCTGTGATGAAGTCAGCAGAAACAGAGAAACCATTTAAACCCAGTGACATCTTCAAACCCCCCTCTGGAAGTTACAAACCCATAAGAACAGTGCTGACCAGTGGAATGCGCGGGAAGTGGCAAAACATTTCTTGTGCACAAGTTTGTGTTGGACTGGGCTGAAGGAAGAGCCAATCAAGATGTGGATCTCAGTATTCCCTTTAACCTTCCGCCAGCTGAATCTATGGAAGGAAGAAAAAATTGTGTTTGGCAGAGCTGATTCATCGTTGTATTACGGAGACCAGAGACATCAAGGAAGAAGCTCTTAATCACTTCTTTACAACTCTGCAGTCATCAGGAAACGCCAACTATGACAAAAGTAAACTCAAACTTCTGTTTGTTTTGGATGGACTGGATGAGAGCCGCCTTCAACTAGACTGCTCTACCAGTGAAAAAAAGGCAGCTAACCTTAATGTTACAGAGTCCACCTCTGTGGATGTGCTGCTGACAAACCTCATCAGGGGGAACCTGCTTCCCTCTGCTCGCCTCTGGATAACCACACAACCTGCAGCAGCCAATCAGATCCCTCCTTGGTGTGTTGACTTAGTGACAGAGGTCAGAGGGTTCACTGATCTGCAGAAGGAGGAGTACTTCAGGAAGAGGTTCAGAGATGAAGAGCAGGCCAGCAGAATCATCTCCCATATCAAGACCTCACGAAGCCTCCACATCATGTGCCACATCCCGGTCTTCTGCTGGATCACTGCTACAGTTCTGGAGGAGGTGTTGAAGACCAGAAAGAGACGAGAGCTGCCCAAGACCCTGACTGAGATGTATGCAGAATTCCTGGATCATCAAATAAAGCAGAGCAATGAAGAAAAGTACATTCAGTGCATTGAGTCATTAGCAAAACTGTCTTACCACCAGCTGGAAAAGGGCAACCTGATCTTCTACGAGAAAGATCTAAAAGAGAGCGGCCTAGATGTCCACGGTGCCTCGGTGTGCTCAGGAGTGTTCACACAGATCTTTAAAGAGGAGAGAGGGCTGTACCAGGACACGGTGTTCTGCTTCGTCCATCTGAGCGTTCAGGAGTTTCTGGCTGCTCTTCATGTCCATCTGACCTTCATCAACTCTGGTGTCAATCTGCTGTCAGAAGAACAAACAACATCCTGGAAGTCTAAATTATTTAAACAAAAACAGAATCTAAAACATCTCCACCAGAGTGCTGTGGAAAAGGCCTTACAGAGTCCAAATATACACCTGGACTTGTTCATCCGCTTCCTCCTGGGACTTTCTCTGCAGACCAATCAGACTCTCCTACGAGGTCTGTTGACACAGACAAGAAGTAACTCGCAGACAAATCAGAAAACAGCCCAGTACATCAAGAAGAAGTTGCAGAAAAATCTCTCTGCAGAGCAAAGCATCAATCTGTTCCACTGTCTGAATGAACTGAAGGATCTTTCTCTAGAGGATCAGATCCAACAGTCCCTGAGTTCAGGAAGTCTCTCCACAGATAAACTCTCTCCTGCTCAGTGGTCAGCTCTGGTCTTCATCTTACTGTCATCAGAAAAGATCTAGACGTGTTTGACCTGAAGAAATACTCTGCTTCAGAGGAGGCTCTTCTGAGGCTGCTGCCAGTGGTCAAAGCCTCCAACAAAGCTCTGTAAGTACAGAGGTAGATTTATTTGACATTTTAAATATTCTGCTATCTTTTCAACAGGAAAGAAAGAAATCTTACTGCTATGAATTTCTTTCTTACTCGTATTCTCAGACTCAGTGGCTGTAACCTCTCACACAAAAGAGGCTTTCAAATGCTTAAAAACAACGAGACAATTAGTCGCAAGAAAACCACACAAGCTTCATCCTGTTGTTCTTTATTTTGTGACTCTCCACAGAGATCTGCTAAGATTTTGACATGGTTATTTATTTCTAACCGACAGATGCATCTTCATTATAACCTTTATTTAACCAGGAGAGTCCCAATGAGATTTGCAAGGGTGACCTAGGCAAGGCGGGCAGCAGCATATCTAAAATAAAAAACACATACTGTAGGTAGCTACAGACAGATAACACAAAAGGATAGTGAGCTCACATTTCAAGAATTATTTTGAGTCAGCTTCACAATTTAAAAAACAGAGTCTGCCTCTAATCCTTTCATTGTGGATTAAAAGCATTTAACAAGATAATACATTGAGTCCTTTTGCAACATATTCCAGGCCGTGGGTGCAGAATAGACAAATGCCCTTTTTCCAGTTTCCGTACAGTTATTCAGCACATAAATCCTAAAGATGTCCTGTGAACTCAAAGAGTGTTGCTAATTACTTTTCTGCGTGATAAGAACACATAGGATGTATGGCAGCAGACCACGAATTGACCTTATATATAAAGGTGTACTAATGAGCCTACGGTTGGCTCGAGCAGGCCATCCTACCCGAGAGTATAACTCACAGTGGGGAGTCTTGATAATGGTAATAATTATAAAATAAGAACCACTATAAACAATCACAAAATTCATTCATTAGCAGACAGCAACCCTGATTTGGGAAACAAATTATAGATAAAACGCTTCCTCCACCTCCCTAGCCTAGCCTACACCTCATTGCCTTCATCTTTTTAAAGATGCCTGTATCCATTGTTTTCAAGTCTGTCCCTAGTGAATAAGTTGCTTGTCGATCAAGAATACTGCTTTTAAACGATATACTGTTCTTTTAGTTCATCAATTGCGATAAATTAAAGTATATATTTAATGAACATTTAGAGTCATTAATATATTATTATCATCGCATTAGCAGTAGCATTCCTGGAGATTCAGCTAAAATATGTGGTAATAACCGCATTTAATCAGTGTGCACAACAAAGTGTCTGAACAGGACCTTAAGAGGTGGCTAATTTGACAAATCAGATCATGTAGCTACCTGCCGAGATTTGCATCCACCTCTTCGCTCAGCATATATGGCCGTCACTCACCGTGAGGTGCATGCAGTTCTTGGCAGGCATGCAGAATTCGGCACATCCACATACGCAACCAAATATTTATTATGTCAGCACCACTAATTCCAGTATCTTTCAACCAAGTCCAGTTGCTCTTGACTTTAACCCTCGTTGGATAACTATGACCTGGATGACTGAGAATCTTCATAGACACCACTAATTATGTTTTCCATAGACCACTTCATAGATATAGCACAGAAACTGGAGTGGAAATGTCATATTAAAACATTTACTGAGTTTCAGTTCTTCAGAGTTTACTGACAGAGCCAGAAAAAGTTTGCAGACGGTCCGCACATTGTCACGTCATCGCGTACCATTTTTTTACATCAAAATGTGCATGCAAACTAGCGTACGTAACCTTTTTGTGCATAGGCAGCATTTTGCCTGTTTCTGCCACTTAAATGACGCATAAACCGCACTTTTAGAGTTTTAGTTCAACAAAATAATATAAGTCTTTAATGAATTTGAATGATGATGAATAGTTTTGGGAGTATTTTATATTTTAATTTTTGTGTAAAATTAAAATAAAACATCTACAAAATTCAATTATCCTGGTCAGTGAAACTATTATCTAAATTGTATTTACTTTTGTCAGTTAAATAAAGGTTCAAATGAATTAAAAAATGAAATTTTGATTTCTATTGCATTTCCCAACTTTCCTAGAAATGTGCCCAGATAATAAATGCCCAGATGTCCAGCGGCTCAAAAGTTTTAAATTATTTGTTTCTAGTTATTTTTAGACGCACCTGAACAGCATAAAGATGAACTTCTTCAGAAGCGTTCCTGTTTCACTGCAAATTTAATCTTGTTTAGAGTAGAACAAGCAAGGATTTCAGTGTGGGTTACCATTAAGATGAAGCAGATTTTTCAGCTTTACCGAACAAATTTAAAGTGTTTTCATTTTTGATTCACAGATAAAATACAGGTCCAAAAGTTGTGGAAGTGTTCTTTCTGATTGTACTCCGGTCCAGATCAAATGAATGTCTTAACAATAATGACATTTTAATTTGTGTTGATTATTGTCTCTTCAGACTGGGTGGCTGTAACCTCTCAGAGAGAAGCTGTGAAGCTCTGTCCTCCGTTCTCAGCTCCCAGTCCTCTAGTCTGAAAGTGCTGAGCCTGAGTAACAACGACCTGGGGGGATTCAGGAGTGAAGCTGCTGTCTGCTGGACTGGAGAGTCCACACTGTACACTGGAAACTCTCAGGTCAGATCACAGTACAGTTAATGTTTAGTATCATCTAATGAGATAAAAACTCTCAAACCAGGCCAGAGGCCTAACGGGCCCTCACTGTCACACTTCATTGTCTTCATTCAGGTTTTGGTGATGTGGATTGAGTTGTACCTGTACTGGAGAGGGAGTCGGGGCGAGTTCTTCTAGGGTTTGGAGTAGAAGTAGTTTTGGCTTTCTTGCTGTCCTCTGTTTTGTCCTTATTCATGTTGCAGAGTCAGTTGAAATGCTTGTCGATTAATTCTTCCCGGTGATCCAGGTCTCTTGATGTAATAGTCCGGTTTGAGATGAAAAAGAGAAGAATTATATCCAAAGAAAGATGTGTTATTTAGCTCTGTAAACTAGCAGCTGGGGGGCCGCCATTTTGAGTCTTGCACTGTCCCGTGAGAGTAGGGTTCACAGATCCACATCCATTCCAGATCAATCTTGCTCTTGTCTCATCCTGCTCTCGTCCACACCTATTATTCATCTATTTTCACCGGCAAAGTGGCGCGGACTGCTAAGGCTAGTTACCAGCTATAAGCTAGACACCTTTCACTACGTTTGCACCTCCCATCTGGACTAAAACAAAAGACCTAAAATTCAGAAGTTTGAATACGTTGCTGACCCCGTTTTTTTTTTTAGACTCTCCGGAGGGCATTTTGGTGAAGACAGGCAAAAACGGGGTCTTTAGAAACAGACGCTCACACTCTGCTCTCTGATTGGGCCCTATAAGACATGCAAAACAAAAACACGATGCTGCTGACAGAGTTTTTGAGTTGGCATTTTTATACAAATATACTGTACCCTGCAAATAACACTTACAGCCTACACCGGTACTGTACATGTCTCCGTATTTACTTTGTGACGACTTCCAGACTGCCAACGCTACACTGACACGTTACATTCAGTAACACTCCCAGCTCGTTATTGGTCCATGCAAAAAAATCTGGTCTGGTTCTTCGTCTGTATTTCTTTATTCTTTCGTCAATTCTTCTGTAACCACAGAATAGACCATCTGCTTCATGTTTACACCGGTACGCGCATGCCCAGTGTACGTCCTGAACGGACACTAGATGTGCGTTTTAACGTAGACGGAGATCAACTCTGATACGCAGCTAAAACACTGCTGTGGATGGAGATCGTATTAATTTTAATTCTCCGTTTCTAAACTAAAGCGGAGTAGTGTGGATGGGGCCTAATTTAGTCATTGAGTGCCAGTCTCTTCTAAACTACAGTTTGAGGCAGAAAGCTGGGAAGGTAACAAGAGGATGTGAGGGGAGGCCATTCTCCCTCTTAAAGACCAAACAGAACACCCCCTCTCCATCCTCATTAAATAAAAGGTGCTGCTTAATTCCAACAATGAATGTCTCTTCATGTCTCTTCATCAAGGTCAAGGTCAAGGACAATAAAGTAACCTTGACCTTGACCTTGATGTGTTTTGCTAAATTTGAAGTTAGTTTGATTTCATAAGGAAGCTCTCTCTCTGGTAGGATTTAATGGACTGGTCTATAAACGGAAACGCTACGTTAGTAATGTTCACTGTGAGAGAGTGTTCTTAAAGCCTTTTCCCATTTTTCTCCTTTTCCATCTGGTCACCTTAATGTGAGAAGTGATGTCAGTTTGCAAATAGAAACTGTCAGACTGTGTGTTTCTTATCTGCAACATTTCACATCAGTAACACTAAAGTCAAGACATGCAGATTAAACAGCAGCACTTGGGATAAGATGGCGCCGGTGTGTCTGGCTCACCGCTTTACCCTGGCTACTTTTGTGTTGTTTATACTGTTTGTGGCATCTACCACAAAGAAAGCATTAACTCTCTGCTGGTGTATGATCGTCAGGAGCTACTAAAAATAAAAAACACCGTGGGTTGTGTGGCAAAATTTACCCAGAATGGATCAAGAACCATTCCCCTTCCGCTCGTGGCAGGTGTCCCAGCTCAGCTGTTCCGAGCTGAGGCTTCACTGTTGCGGAGACGCAAACGCAGAGGGTCCCGCAGCGGCCGGCTGGTTAAGATAAAAGCTTGGCTAGCTCTCTCTCCCGACCTGGCTTGGTTTCCTCCCTGCATCGCACTGGAATATGTCCAGTGTCTCCGCCGCCATGTCTCTCGTCGTGTCCTCGTTCCGGTCGGCATCTGGCTTGTACCTGTTTTTGGCCTGTATGAGGAGCGTCATGCCCTCTGCCCCTCGCCTTGCCTACGGCGTCCTGGTGGAGTAAACCACTGCAACCATCAGCCGCTGGGCCGATCAGCTAGACAACCCGGCTGACAACCCGATTTCACCGACTAGATGTGCGTTCATCAATGCTATGTCTGTCATTAATAAGACATTCATCCTCGAGGATTTCTTCACTTCACATGCTGTGGATAGACTCCTGTTGACGGAAACCTGGATAAATACTAGTCAGTCCAATGCTCTCGTTGAGCTTTCACCTCCAGCAACAGTTTTTAAGGATAGCTTATTTTGTAGGCCCCTGTCACCTTCTTCTTTCTCTTCTTTTGAACTCAGCTTGTTTGTATTAGGTCGGTCAACTCCGGTACTATGTGCAGTAATCCACTGCCCGCCTAAATAGAACAAACCTATTATAAAAGACTTTTACGATTTCCTGCCTGGGATCATGACAGATTATGATAAGATTTTAATTGCTGGTGATTTTAACATACATGTCTGCTGTCCTTCAAACCCACCGCTTTTAAGATATGATTGATGCTTTTAATCTTTCACGTTAGCGGACCGACACAGGAATATGGCCATACTTTAGATCTTGTTTTATCTTATGGGTTGCCCATTGCTAACATCCAAGTACATGATGCTGCTTTTTCTGATCACATACCTGTCTTAATTGATCTTACTCTGCCCTCTCATAGTCTAAACCTGCCTGCCCCTACACGCCTGTGTCGTGTGTATAAGTTATCTGGCTAACCTTCACACAGAGCACTTTCTTCCTTCCTTTCTTCTTGTGCTGACATTTGGGGCGGCTGTGGCTCAGGAGGTAGAGCAGGTTGGCCGTTAATCGGAAGGTCCTACAGGCTGCATGTCGGAGTATCCGTGGGCAAGATACTGAACCCTGAATTGTATGAATGTGTGTGAATGGTAGTTTCTGTTTGAACACTTTATACAGTGTATAAATGTGAGTGAATGGTGAATGCAGATGTAGTGTCAAAGTGCTTTGAGTGGACGAAAAGGCGCTTTACAAATACGAAGCATTTAAATTCTTAATATTGTTGAACCGCAAAAAGTTAGATGTCTCAGATCTAAATCTGAGCCATGGCTCAATGATGCGAGGCCAGGCGAGTGTGCAGAAGAGCTGAGTGCAGGTGGAAAAAGGACAAGCTTCATGTATCATATGAAGTCCTTAAGGAGAGCTTGAGAAAATATCAGAAAATTGCCAAAGCTGAAAAAAATAGTTATTTTTCTGACATTATCTCCCAAAATGTTAATAAACCTCGTAATAAACCTTGGACAATTGCCTGGGAGACAATTATCCAAATGTCCAAAAAAAATCATCAATAGTAGTCTGGCAGCAGGTGTCGTCCCAACATATTTCAAAAAGCAGTTGTGGAACCCCAGATTAAAAAAAAGAAATCTGGATTCCTCGGTTTTATCCAACTACAGACCTATCTCAAAGCTTCCTTTTATCTCAAAAAATTTAGAGAAGACTGT
Source organism: Lepomis macrochirus (assembly GCA_024633595.2). Taxonomy (NCBI): domain Eukaryota; kingdom Metazoa; phylum Chordata; class Actinopteri; order Centrarchiformes; family Centrarchidae; genus Lepomis; species Lepomis macrochirus. Next base: position 1,049,073 of record JALXJV020000011.1, on the reverse strand, counting down.
ACTTCTACAGCTGCAGTCTGGTTTTAAAGCATTTCACAGCACTGAAACTGCACTTTTAAGAGTTTTTAATGACCCCTTATTAACCACTGACTCTGGTAATTCTGCCATAATAGAGCTTTTAGACCTCACTGCCGCATTTGACACAGTAGACCATGTGGTTCTTATCTCTCGTCTAGAGCACTCTGTTGGTATCAGGGACACTGCTTTGCAGTGGTTTAATCCTGGTTTAGTCCTATTTGTCTGGGAGATGCATTTCAGTAAAGCTTGGGGACTTTGGTTCATCTACTGCCCCCTTCTTTGTGGTGTTCCACAGGGCTTAATTCTTGGACCACTTCTCTTTTCCCTGTATCTCCTCCCCATAGGAAGCATAATTAGAAAGCATGGCATCTCCTACCACTTCTATGTGGACAACTCCCAAATACATCTGCCCCTCAAAAGAGGTCAAAACTCCCTTGTATCTAGTGTTTTAAATATATTAAGGTCTGGATGGCTTCTAATTTTTTAAATCTAAATGAAGATAAAACTGAGGTCATTGTGTTTGGACTCAGTCAGGACGGTGAAATCCTTTCTGTTGACCTGGGCTACCTACAACAATATGCGAAACCCTTAGTGACAAATCTGGGTGTGAAAATAGACAATGGTTTTAAACTTGATAAACAGATAAATCATTTTGTTAAATCCAGTTTTTATCACCTGAGACTTTTATCTAAAATCAAAGCTGTTTTATCTCATAAGCACTTTGAACATGTGATTCATGCTTTTATCTCATCTTGTCTGGACTACTGTAATGCACTTTACATTGGAGTTAACCAAACCTCTCTCTCATACAGTTAGTACAAAACTCAGCCGCTCGTCTTTTAGGCAGGCTCCTGGTCCATTTTAGAATACATTTTAAGATCTTATTGTTTGTTTTTAAGTCACTGAAGGGGTTGGCACCTCACAACTTCTCCGACCTCTTACAAGTCTACACCCCCCCCTTTAAGTCCTGTCTTAAAACCCTCTTGTATTCCTGGCTTTTAACCCAGCATGAGAGCTGTGTAGTCTTGTTGTTTTATGTTTTTCTATGTTTTTTCTATGAATTTTTATGTTTTATTTCTTGTTCAGCACTTTGTAAATCTTTGTTATTTAAATGTGCTATATAAATAAAATGGATCGGATTGGACCTTTAAGCTGTGGTTCTCATTAAACTTGCAGCCACAGTCTTTGTGTATTTAGCAGCTCATTATACAGTAAGGTGCTGGGACGCCTCCAGGTTCATTCTGCCAGAGAAGGAGAGCTCAAAATTATTAGCAATGCATTTATAATTATACCATCTTAAGTGCTATTTATAATAGGAATGCAATAGGAGCCAGTGAGTTAATTCAATGAGAGATGAAAAGCAGATGGAGTGACATAAGATCACAAAATATACACAAGCACCAGACTGTGGTAATTATACAGTTACAACAGAGATTTTACAAGTAATTGAACATCATATCAAAATATAGTTTAACAAATACAGATCACAGCACCTTGCAATCAGATATGTTATATATTATGCTTACGTCACTTTTGTTTGAAACTGCAGTTTGTGGTTTATTATGTTGCTCAAGGATAAGCTCAGGTTTTAAGCCTTGTGATCAACGGGTGACCAGCCTTCTTGCTGTGAGGCGACAGCGCTCGACCACTGCACCACCATTCCGCCCATTAACAAACCAATGCATCCAAAATAAATATCAAAAACATGTCTAATCAATAAATTAATATTTTATTCAATCATCCAGATGAAGCACATTAGAATAATGACAATAGCAGCATATCTTAAAATGAATCCAATTTCCAATTTAATTAGTCGTTAGATTAATCGATTTGAAAAATAATTATGTATAGCCCTAGTGGCAGCGCTGTGATAAATCTGACAGTTCCGATAGTTCAGGTCCGACTTAGCAATAGTAACTGAGGGGGGCGTGGCTTAGCAAAGGGTCAGTTATATCAGCTGAATTGGTGTACGCGCAGATCAGCTCTGAAATTATCTAAATACTACTTATCTCATAAATAATCCACCCTCACCTGAAAAAATTATGGGGAATCATTTATTCTTTATTCAGATTGACGCGCTGCAGTTTGTCACAGATCAGCTGTGGGTCTCTGGCCTCAGCTCTGAAGTCCAACCCCTCCCATCTGAGTGAGCTGCAGCTGAGTGCCAATGAGCTGCAGGATCCAGGAGTGAAGCTGCTGTGTGGTTTTCTGGAGAGTCCATACTGCAGACTGGAGACTCTGAGGTCAGTTCACTGACTCTGTTACTGTTGTAGATCTGATATGTTTAATTAACAATTGAACCTAATTTCTGTTCAGACATAACTTCCATCCATAAAGTTGTAAATGTCATTTTGTTCATATTTTCATGTTTCTTGTGCTAAATTTAGTCTGCATTCGCAGAGACTTGTGTTTCTTTAAGAAACTGTAGAAAATGTCTGCTGTTAGTCGTTAAAGTAAATGAATGTTTCTAATTTTTGGTAAATGGTCACATCTGGATACAGAAGATCCTCTGAACTAATATTTGTTTTAAACTGATCAAGTTTACTTGTTGAAGTAGAAATAATTTTGTTTCTGTTTGTTTCAATGTGTTTTCACAAATAATGTCTGATCACTGATATTGATCCCAGAACACACACACACACAGATCATATTTCCAAATGCAGCTGTTTAAAGGATCAATATAGTTTTTCTCCTCTAGTTCCAGACTGGCCTGAGATCAGCAGCATGTTATTGATCTGTGTTGACATGAATAGGTGTATGAATGTTGTGCTGACATTTGGATGATGTCTGTAGAAGGCTGACATTATGAAGATCCACAATAACACAATGACAAAGTCCCTCTGCTCATTTTAGGGAAAAGCTCATTGATTAGGACATAGTAATGTTGAGCTCCACATTTAAAACCTGAATACATTGGATTGGATTAGAAATGGATTTTTATCTCCTTCATTTATTCTTTATTCAGATTGGTGCGCTGCAGTTTGTCAGAGATCAGCTGTGCTTCTCTGGCCTCAGCTCTGAAGTCCAACCCCTCCCATCTGAGAGAGCTGGACCTGAGTTTCAACGAGCTGCAGGATTCAGGAGTGAAGCTGCTGTGTGGTTTTCTGGAGAGTCCACACTGCAGACTGGAGACTCTGAGGTCAGACACCATTTTTTCCTTCACTGCTGAGATTAATATGAAAGTTGTGGTGACACTGAAGTGCAGACATAAGGCTGATACTCCACTGATTCACATCAGTGAATCAGTGGAGTATCTTAATGCTCTAATCTTATGTCTGTTTTCTACTTCAGTGGTTTAGTCCATTGACTGTGGCAGAGCAATGTTGAGCTCCACATTTAAAAGCTTAATATAATAAGAAACATCTCCACTGGATAATTCGCCTCTTAAACTCCTGATTTTCAACTTCTATTCCACATCATTCTTTTAAAGAAATAAGAATAAAACTACATGAATTCAATGAATAAATAACATGAGTTTGTATAGATGAGCCACAGGTGGAGCTTAGGGCTGGGCGGTATATCGCTATATGAGGTATACCGATATACCGATATAATATCAAAAGAGATATATCACCAGTAGTTTCTTTCTTTTTCAGGACATGAAAAATGGGTGGGTTCAAACAAAGGGTGGTATGTCCTGAGTTGTTTAACACATCTAGATGTGAAAACCGGGAAATGAAAGCTGAAATTCTGAACTCTTGTCTCATACTCATCTTTTGATCTTAAACCCAAATGGTCTTCACTGAACAACAAAAGGAATTTGCCTACCGTTCCAATACTTTTGGAGTGGACTGTATGAAGTTGGATTAATTTCATGTTGCCTACTTAATCTCCAGCCATTTGGTTTGGCTTTGCCGGTTACCTTAGTGAGACAATCAGCTGATCAGTAACGTTAATTGGCAATAAAGCGTAACGTTAGCTTGGAGCATGGAAGCTCAGATCAGCCAGCTAAACTTTTGCTACCCTGGTATAAACATCATGTAAGGTTAGTTGGATTGGTTTATTCTCCAGTGCCGTGCTTTGGCTTGTGCTGTAAATATGTAATGTTGGATTCATTTCATGTAGTTACTCTCTCTCTCTCTCCAGCGCTCTGTTTTGGATTTGTCATTTATGTTCTGGAGACAATCAGTTGATCACTAATTGGCAATAAAAGGTAGCTTCCAGCATCAAAGCTCAGATCAGCCAACTAAACTTTTACTGCACTGGTAGAAAAAATATGTAGTTGGATTGTAATTTAATGTAGTTCTTCACCAGCTGTCTGTTATGGCTTTGTTGTGGACAGAAATGTGCCCTTACCTTCCTGAGACAAATAGATGATGAATATTATTGGAAATAAAACAGTAACAGTAGTATTTATTGGGTTTCCACTCTGGGTATTAAATAAAGTAAATCCTATATCTTAATCTTAACAGCAGGGAAGCTCAGATCAGCAGCTAAACTTCAGATTTTACTGCTATGGTAGAAAACATGTATTTCTTTTCACTGCTAATGGTGATATATAATAAGACCATGTGCCTGTCAAGTCAGCAATAATGAATACTTTCCAAATTTGCATTTAAAAAACGTTATTGGGTATTATTATTCTTATTATTATTATTATTATTATTATTAACCACTGTTCACACAAATGTGTAATTTGTACTTTCAGATGCTAAATGCCCATTAAAAACATTGCACCATTTTACCACAAGCTGAAATTATGGCTGTCAGTACTACTTTGTGTTTCTGCTGTGTTTTAAAAAATTTAAAAAAGACATTTTGGTAAGATTTGCATGCTTATCCAATTAGCAAAGTGAGAGGAGCCTTGATCCTCACCTGACATTGCCTTTGTTAAAGAGGTGGTATTCTGCTCATTTTCAGGTTCAAAATCTTAATTAGGGGTTGTACCAGAACAGGTTTACATGGTTTAATTTTTAAAAAACCACCATATTTGTCTCATACTGCACATTGCTGCAGCTCCTCTTTTCACCCTATGTGTTGTACGCTCCGCTCTTGAGCTACAGAGTGATGCATCTTACTTGTACAATGACTTTGTTGGGAGTTGCACATGCGCAGTTCCTATTTAAGAACTTATAGCCAATCAGAAGCAGAGAAGGGCGGGTCATAAGAAACTAGGTAGTATGATCTAAATCAAAGCCGCTTCAGACGGCGACCGTAACCTAGCAGATGGTTTAAGTTATTACCAGCCCACAACATCATTGTTCCACATCTCACCATCAGGACTAAACGTTGAACTGTTGCCGGTGTTCTGATGATTTATTGCTGCCTTGAAGAAAAATGCTACCATAGCGCAAATTGATAGACTCGACTCTACTCGGCCCTGCTCCATTTTCCATTGCAGATAGTACCCAGAGATAGTACGTAGCTTGCCATCATAGCGACGCCACACACAACTGCCGCAACGTAATGTTCAATGCAACACAAACACACTAGCTCTTGAAATATATCTACGGTTAAAACGTTTGAACCTTCCTCAGAATGTAAAGACAGATAAGCGGTATGAAAACCTTCCAGCTGTGTTTTCCTCTGCCATTGTTGCTGCAGCGTCTGTGTGACGGCGGGAGCAGAGGGCTCTGTGAGCGGGCGGCTGGCCGGCCTCACACGCTCCTCCCGCGGGTCGCCGCAGGCTTCCCCCCCGCCGCCACTCGTGGAGCTCCTCAACTCCGAAAATGTTCATCACATTTTTGTTCCGCCATCACTTATCGTAAAACTGTCAATATTGGAAATCTACACAGCTGATTTCTCACCTCAAAACTTCTCAGAAGTGGATTTAGTGATGAAATTCCATATGAAAACTGTAAAATAAACTTCCTGTTGCTGCCTCTGTCAGGTGCAGTGATTATGCAGAGAAAAATGAATATTCTCTCTGACCAATCAGCAGTCTGTCGTGTTTTCACGTTACATTTTAGTTTCCCTCAGCTCGCTTGGAACCTCGATGGAGGTGAGGTGATACGAGAAAAAGTACCTGGAAGCAGGTCCAGGTCCAACTTTTCTACAATGGAAACCCAAACAAAGGCGAGTCGAGCCAAAGGGCCTCCGCTCAGACTAGCTTGGTTTGAGGGCATGCCTGACCCCGCCAGCCGCTTGGCGCGCTTTGTGACACATTTGCATTGTGACGTCACAAGTCAAGGAAGTGAAGGGCTGGACTACAAACAAGCTGTTTTCAAGCTGTTCAGAGTTTTCTGTGGGAGATGGGAACTAACTTTGGGCTGGACTTTGGACTTTTTCACTTTGCAAACCTGTTACAGCACAAAAAACATATATAACTCAATAAAGGAGAGGGAAAAGGCAAAAAGCAGAATACCACCCCTTTAACTTCATGTATTATGTGATTTATAATGGACTGTGGTGCAGAAATAGTGAGCTTACATTGTCCTGTTATCTGTCAGTGGTCATACTTGATGCACTAGATGTGATACTGTTTGAGAATTTCTTCATTTTCTTTGGTATGTTAGTCCAGATGAACCAACCCTCCCAATATGTAAAATACTGTATTACAGGAGACATCATGTAGCACTTAATTTCTTGATGTGGCTGTTGTTTATTAATGAACAAATAACAATAATGTTCACAATAAAGTATGTTTTTAGTGAACAATTAAGTAAATATTATTTCTTAACATTTTTGTCCTGTCTCAGGCAACCGTGAGCTATACTACTCGCTTGGATAGGGAAGGGGAATTGAAATTCTTGTAATTCACAACCCTCACCACTAGATGTCACTAGAACTTACACACTTAACCTTTAAGAGAAGCTGTGTGGGTCACTGGTGTGAGAGCCGCATACGTCAGCGGCAGTTGTATGTATGCGTTGCTATGACTACATTGAGGGGTACTATCTCTGGGTAGGCTACTATCTGCAATGAAAATCGAGCACGGCCAAGTCGACGCGAGTTGAGCTGGTACTGGTAATGAAAAAATGGCATAAGAAGCGGGGCACACTGATGTGTTTGCAGCAGAGGTATGTTAGGTCTGTGAGTGTGAAGAGAACTGAAGGGGGTGAATTCAATAAGTGAGTGACAGTAGAGCTGTAGAGTTTAAGGAATTTAAGAGTTGAACTCACTCCGTCTTTATTCAAGTAGCAGCACGTTGTCATTAATATTAATGAGAGCTCTTTTAACCTTTTTGGATTTTACAGTTTGAACCTGCATCCTGTTGGGTTCAGATTGTTGGAGTTTCCATTTTCCAAACTTCAACATTCTGAACCTTCTTCAGCTCTGAACAGATTATTAAACACTGAATGATTTCAAGCAGGAACATTTTCTTCTAAAGTTACATCATTTATTCTTTATTCAGATTGAGGGAATGCAGTTTGTCAAAGATCAGCTGTGGTTTTCTGGCCTCAGCTCTGAAGTCCAACCCCTCCTATCTGAGAGAGCTGGACCTGAGTGACAACGAGCTGCCGAATTCAGGAGTGGAGCTGCTGTGTGGTTTTCTGGAGAGTCCACACTGCAGACTGGAGACTCTGAGGTCAGTTCACTGACTCTGTTACTATTGTAGATCTGATATGTTTAATTAACAAGTGAACCTAATTTCTCGTCATACATAACTTCCATCCATACAGTTGTAAATGTCCTTTTGTTCATATTTTCATGTTTCTTGTACTAAATTTAGTCAGCAGTCACAAAGACTTGTGGTTTATGTGCAAACCAACACTGCTTGTAGTGTGTCTGCTTGTAGCCTCAACATTGTGATGTCTGTCATTCATTGGCGATTGATTGTCTTTTAGCCCAAATTTACTGGGCTCCCAGTTTTTGGACGCCACAAATATAGTAAAACAAGCACATAGACACACGCTGAAACATACACACACCTCAAACAGGAAATTCTATGAGAAAATGTTTCTACGTCTCAGCTAATTTATTCCCTCAGTAAACACTTTCCTGATGAGTTTATGGTCTCAGTCGCTAGTTTCAAGTCTTCTTCAACACAGCATGATGTTCATTTAGTAAATTATGGTCCCATTTAGAGGAACAGAGACCAGAAAAGAAGGCAAACCTTGTATGATATTTATTTCCTTTCATTCGTGTCACTGTAAATCCTCATTGTTGCATTACAATGTTGGTAAAAGCAGTCAGAACAGAGGAGAAAACTTTAATTCTACTCGGCTCTGTAAATACTTAGTCTGACTACTCATGAGAGGAGAAAAAGCAATCAATATTTGAAACAGCACAGAGAAACTTAAGGTGCAGTTTAAAATATTAAACTAGTCTTACATTTGATTTATTTAAAGGCAGCGATAAAAAAGTCTTTAGTCTTGATTACAATGAACTGAGAGTTTCAGCAGAACTGCAGTGTTCTGGGAGTTTGTTCCAGATAAATGGAGGATAGAAACTGACTCATACTAAAGAGGACTAATACAAACTTTTAAACCTGTTTAGAGAAATGATCAATGATTCATGTGATATGAATAAAAACATCTTGGTGTTTGTCACTTTAAAGTTGGGGAGCAGAGTGGTCATTATCCAGCTGTCCGTCTATGAAGAGTGACCGGTCCAAAGAGCGTCCCCAGTACTTCAGTAATGAACCTGGACGCTCAGACACAAAGTAAGAGACTGTAAACTGACCTGATAGAATATGATGCATTGAGGATGAAAAATGGTCAAATGTAAATTTGGCCCACTTCTCTTTTTAGAATATTTGAATTCTTTTAATTTGATAGTTGACAGTAGAGAGTGACAGGAAACATAATGACATACAAACAATGCTAGGGTAAGAGGTCTGGCATCCACGAAGATATAGAATTTTCTGCTGCAGCATCACCAGACTGCAGAGCAGCTTTCCCCCCCAAACTATCAGACTGTTTAACTCTAATTCATCCTCAGCACTGCTCCAGTGATGATAGTTTAATTCTTTTTTTATAATTGATTCTGTATTAATGTATATTGTCTGCCATGTCGCAAAAGGGAGTTCCAAACTCAGTTTCACTGATATAACCTGTTATATTGTGACTAAATGTGGTTGTAGTACGCATGCGCCAACGTGCATGCAGCCTGTTGCAGTTGCTCCAACGTTCGTCAAATCATTTTACTCTTTACTTTCTTTTTTATATCTCACATGTGTGACTTTTGGACAGTACGTAATTTAAACTAGACTCTCTCTAATCATGCTAATTAAGAGAGTTTTGGTAAGCCGCAGCAACTTCATGGCCGCGGTCTATGAAGTTGCATAAGAAACCAAAAGTACATGTGAAACTCGAAAATTCCACTGAACCAGACTGAGAGACCAAGTAAAGGCTCAGGAACCCTTTGCAGGTGTTTTGGATTAATTAGCTGATTAGAGTGTGACACCTTTGAGTCTACAATACTGAACCTTTTCATAATATTTCAATTTTCTGAGATTTTGAGTTTGGGGTTTTCATAAGCTGTAAGCCATAATCATCAAAATTATATCAAATAAAGGCTTGAAATATCTCACTTTGCATGTAATGAGTCTATATAATATATTAGTTTAACCTTTTTAAGTTGAATTACTGAAATAAATTAACTTTTGCACGATATGCTAATTTTTCGAGTTTCACCTGTAACTGAAAACACTTGTGATCAGAAATCAAAACATCTCACCACAAATCCACACATTAACTTCAGCACCTCATAAAGTGCAGCTCACAGTCCCAAACAGCAAGGCTGGCTTCAGGTTTTAGATGAAAACTCTACCAGCTACGTTACCACTCGTCTCAAACTGCCTGGAATCACAGCAAGAGAGCGGGTTCACTTGAGTTGTATCACTGCGTATGCCGGTGTCGCATGAGCTGGGTGGAGCTTCACTTGCTAGTCCATGTTATCAGTTATACATTTGTTTTTAACTGCATGAGGCTCATGAGACAGCTTTTCTCCTGATGAGAAAATCCTCCTGTTTTAATCTTGTGAGATCGTGGCACAAGATCTCGTCACACCTCTACAGTGTCCAAATAAAGATATAATTCACCCCTCATTATATGTGTGAAGATTCGATTGGTTCAAAAGAAGGGTTAGGCTTACCTACGTTAACCTAAGTCATGTTGTGTGTCATTCAAACCACCTGCAGCTCTTTCTACATAGAGCCAGTCAGTCTTTCTGTAATGAAACAAAACAAAGATAACCTCGACATTGGGTTACCTATTAATACCAAGACAGAGAGGAGACACAGAGAGGAGACACAGAGTCTGTCGTCCGCCTCAGCTGTACTCTGTGTTTACTACTAATGTTAAGCTAATGCCTGCTAAACATCTACATGTTAGCTTTATCATTGTGGGAGTGTTAGCATGCTGATGTTAGCATTTAGCCTCACAGAGCTGCTAGCGTGGCTGCAGACTCTCAGTCTGGAGTCCTCTTATGCTGGATGTTTTATCGATTCTGCTGCTCTAAAACTGGATGAAAGGAGCTGATGTGATTGGCCATTGGCCATTGAACCCCACCACTCCAGACTAGTAACTGTTTATTGTGGTGGTTGTGTGGAAACACCATTGTTACGATTAGTGAAGAATTTTCACTGTCTTCATCAGAGATAACCGCTGTTTGTGTTTCTTCCTACAGGGTGGCTGGCAGAGAATTCAGGGCTACACCTGACAGACCTGAAGCATGTGAGTAAAAGTATCATCTACATAACAATGAAAGTTTATGGAGTGTTTTCTAATAATTTGGCAGAAAGGAAGCATGTATAAGGTGAATAATAATAAAAACAATAATACATTTTATTTGAAATCTCACAGTGCTACAGGTAAAAGCATAAAAGCAAAGTAAAAACATCAAGATAAATATTTATAGATGCACTGCTGGGTTAGGAGACAGACCTTAGATTCAAGACTAGCAGAAACGGTGTAGTAATCCTACCTATGGGTAATAAAATTATGAATATTAATATTTGGAAATATTTATTCATAAACTCTCTTTTAGGGGCACTACCTGACTCCCTGGGTATGGTTTTATATAATTACACAATTATTTCCTAGTGATCAGCCAGTCTCATATCAAAGGACATATATACACATATATACAAGAGGTTATATATAAATCATGAAATAAATGACTAAACAAACAAAATGCAATCACTGAGGATGATGGAGTTCAGAGTAAATTTAGTTGGTCTAGTTGTGGGAAGGATTTGAGTCTAAAAGAAAAGAGAACTAATAAACACAAATTATATGATAATAAGTTAAATTTGGCTGGGAGTTTTAGGCACAAAGCGATTAGGGATTAAAGCTAAAGGATTAACGATAAAGGGTAAGATTAAGGACGTCACTTGATCACAGAGTGCAGGGTTTTAGCCTTACTGCGTGTTGTCAGCCATATGCTGGTCACGCTAGCTGCCCGATTCCTGGCTTTGTGCTGGGGATTATTCCGGGTTCCTCCGCTTTGGCTGGGTGAAGAAAAACACTCACAGTGACAGGGCCGTCCGTTCGGCCTGGCAGTCCACCGTGGCTCGGTTCGTGGTTTGATGTCCTTTTGTGTTACTGCTGGCGTAACTGACCCACATATGGCTGGCCTCCAAACTTTGTTGTCCAGAGGAGTGAGGTTATGTTAATTCGGTGAAAATAAAGCTTCAATGATGAACTTGCTTGTTCCTGAATTCCATGTTGCGTGGCCTCACGGTCTGAAAACTTTTTTTTTTTTTTTT
>JALXJV020000011.1:961062-1036962 GCA_024633595.2 Lepomis macrochirus | reverse complement strand
GCTTCTGGAGCAACTAGGGGTTAAGTGTCTTGCTCAGGGACACAATGGTGGATGGGTCACAGTGGGGATTGAACCCAGGTCTGTCACACCAAAGGCATATGTCTTATCCACTGCTCAGTCACCCCGTAACTGTACACATAAGCAAAAGGCATGAACAGTTAGTGAATAATACAGAGGAGGGAGTCCACATGTTGGAAAGTACCAGGGGAAGTCCACCAACACGTAAGTTGTATAACCACTAAAACTATCTGTTGAAACTTCTAACAAAGAGTGTTGGGTTTTGAAACATTAGGTGTTTGATTTGCAGTAACTGTGGAACTAGAAAATGCCTTAGTGTTTGTCAAATGTATCACACTGTCTTAGATTAAAATAAACGGTCTACAGGTAATAAACACTGTTAAGGCCAATGGTAAATGTTAAAGCATATCAAAGAAATTTATGATTCATTGATGATATGGCAAAAGATCTGTGAATAAGAATTAAAAACAGTACATAGATGGCATAAAATATCACCAAAACAAAGTTCCACAAGAAACAATAGAAAAACATGGGTAGAGAATTCAGGAATAAAACCTACCCAGGAAGAAGATTTTGGAGTGGAAATCTTACAAGGGCTCCGTCCAAAGTAGGAGGAGACTGGGGCCTCTAAAATAAGATATTTGTGAGCTGATCCTTAGTTCTTGAATCCTTCCAAGATGTAACTTGGGTTTTCTCTTGTAAAATAATACATTTAAAAACGCCAATTTTATCTCTCTACAGTGAACTTTTTGCTTCCAAGTTGCTACCTAGTTTTACAAATATGTTCATAACGGTGGAGACGAGTGTTGGGCTTTTAACCTGCCTATAGCTTTTTTCTTCATCAGTTGCTTTAACATATGCATTTTCTATTCAGTGGTGCTTTTCCTCATGATGGCTCTCTTATTTGATTTTGTAGGCAGTGTGCCACTTCAAAATGACATGTTATCCAGCCCACAGTGCAGCAGGAGCTCTACCTGGCTCAAACTACAAATCAGAGCTCCTGTTGCTGCTCTGATACATTTGTGTTATAGTTTTCCTTCAGGTGGACAATACTGCCAGATTTTAGCAGGGAGCCACGATGACGGCAGTGGACCTTTAACCGCTCTGAAGGATCTAAATGAGGACGAAATTGCGGAGTTCAAATGGTATCTGAAGCATCGTGACATCGTGGGTGACTTCCAGACCATCAAAGAGTACGAGCTGGAGAACGCAGACAGGATGAAAACAGTGGACCTAATGGTGAGAGCCTATAATCTTCATGGAGCTCTGCAGATGACAAAGGAAGATTTTAGAGAAGATACCCAGGAACGACCTGGTTCAGAGTCTGCCAGTCACCAGCTCAGGACCAAAAGGTCAGTCAACCTTTCTATATTTGTATTTTCAGGCAGAAACAGCAGGTTGGCGCTGGCAACACTATACTTGCAAAGGAACTTGGTCTGTCGGTACAGAAGCTCATTGCATTCACCAAAGAATAAACTTTGAGGACCAATCTCATTATTATAAGAAATGGTTAGGATGAATGGCCTGATTTCATTCTCCTTTATTTCCTACCTGGTTTTCATTTCAGTGAGTAATGTGGATTTTATTGATGTGTTTTTAAGCCTTGAGTAAATAAACACTATGATGTCCTAATGACTGATGAATGCAGTTGTGGATATGAGGTTGATGTGTTGATGGACTTGAAATAAAGCAGTAGTTTCTTACAGGCTGATCTCAGAGAGTTTATGTCATAGACGCTAAGGATGTCCCAATCAGTTTTTTTGGCCCTCGAGTCCGAAGTCATTTGAGTTTGAGTATCTACCGATACCGAGTCCCAATCGAGACTTCCATAATACTAAAAAAAAAAAATAAAGAGGAGCGAAAAAACAGATCCAGGATGTTCCTTATTCTTAATTAATTCACCTTATTTTAACATTCAACAACTCTGTTAACAAACAGAGCACTTCTTTGAGGCTGCTTCAACAATCAAGTAATAAATAACATAAATTCTTCACTTTTGGACTTTAGTGCAACAGTAAATATAAAAAAAGTCTAAGATAAAAACAAATAGCACCTCAACTTAAAATACCCGACAGGCATGTAAACAAATTAGTGGAGGGCATAGATTAATTTTTTAATCTAGATTAATCTCACTGTAATCTTGAAATTAATCTAGATTAAAATGGCTCATTTGAATTCTGCCAAAGGCATCAGAATATGTGTGTGAACGGGTTTGAAGCCAGGTGGCGCATTAGACCAGGGGCTCATCTCCTGTTTCCAAAATGCATCACAAACTGCTTGAGAAAGCTGTTCTACTATGATAATTGGTGATGAAAATAAATCATGTTCAATAAGATGTACTTGTGTGTAGCGTGTGATGTGCTTTGCATTTAGGTGGTGGCTACTTGAGACTGGAAGAACTCCTACAGTAAACTAATTCCGCGATTGCACAAGGTGCAAACAACCTTAGTCTGGTCGAATTTTCCATTGGGAAGCTTCTTAAAAGTAAATTTTCCCAGAAGCAAACCCACCGGCTTCAGAAATGTTCAGTTACACAAAGTGCTGTCCAACAGCTGTCTGTGGACGTGTTGCTACAGTTAGTGTGAGGAAATACCGCGACAATGTGTTTTTTAATCAACCGGCGTATCAATAACTAACCTGGCTAGTTGTAAACATACAGCTGGCCGAGCGAGGTTGTAACCGAACGCCGTCAACTTCGGTGTGACGTCATTCCCAGCTCCGACCTCCGAGGTAAATGGAGCGCAGCAACAGCTGTATCCATGTTAGCACGTCCACGTTTGATGTGGTAATTTCACAGTAGGCAGACACACAGGTTCCAAGACTTGTTCTCGCCCTACAGTGCGATTCGCGCTAAAATATCAAGGTGAAAGTCATCATAGCTTGCGTAGTATAGACCCAGCTCCCAACCCAACTTTGAGAATAGATTAACGGCGATATTTTTTTATCGCCCGATAAGAGTCTCACGTTAAGCAAGCACGTTAACGCCGATAACGACCCACCACTAAAACAAATACAAAAATAAAAGTGCCACAGTTTTGGCAAAGCACATCTATATATATATATCATGTATACATATAAGTACATTTATATCCAAGTCCTGATCGAATTACGATCAAGTCTGAAACAACGTGATCGGACCAGATTTCCAATCTTGTGATCGGATCTGGACATCCCTAATAGACACTAAGAGTAAATACATACTGTATATAACTAACTCTTACCCGTTTGAAGCTAAACCTGTAATTATAATAAGTAATAAGTCAAACTGCAAACAGAACTATGTGATGTTGGAGGGAAAAGAGGACCTTCCTCCTCTCAGTGTGAAGGTAAAGCAGCTGGATTCTCTGGTATGTTCGGAAGCCCTGAAGGTTTGGGGTTTAATATAATTTAATGTTTTACTTTCTGTATGAGACATTTCAATTTAAATGTCTTAAAGTATTAAAAGAATTAAATTAACTTCTTAACAAAGGCCCAGGAAGCTATGAAAACATAAAGAATAATTCAGTACTGACCAGTTAAAACTGAATTACAGATATCTCTAACTGTCATTTTGACAGCCAGAGTTACGTTAAAGATGTCTTATAAAAAAATTTGGACTAGTCACCATGGCGTTGTTGACCTTTAATGTACTGTAATGTAATGTTCTGGATAGTCAAACATGTTTGAACGGCTTGCCATACTGTCCACTGATGGACATTCTGATGTTAGCGACACCTCATGTCTAGTTTACATGACTCCCAATGTGAAGGTTGGTTCTAAACCTGGACTATTCAGATTTTTATCTAGAAAAAAGAATAACACTAATCTTATAGTAAGTAAATCTAATCAAATTGTAAATAATTTCAACCATTAGTATTTAGTATTAATAATCTTTTAATTAATTACACTACGCTTTAATCTTGAGAAGCTGCAGTCTCTATTCATTCAACTTACACTGTAAATTTCCAGCTAAACTGAGGTGTTTTGAAGACCCTTCTCTCTCGCTCTCTCAACCGACACCTGCGTGCACGTCGCTGTTCCTCGCAGGTCTCTTTCAAGTAGCTGGCTATTTAAAAATGATAAAATATTCTGTGTGTGGTTCATAAACAGTGATACATTATCCAAAAGTCCCGCGAACACCGTGAAGCTGGAGCTCCGCCTCTTCAGCGAGTGTTCCTCTTCCGCCACCACCCACACACTACGCCTACACATGCACACTGACGACCCAGGCTTAGGGTCACAATTTTTGAATTTATTTACGCACTTTTAAAAACATTTATTGAAAGTTTTATTCTTATTACAGGTATATTTACAGCATTAAACAATGAAATGTATATTGTACAGGCTGTATATTAACTTATTGGGAGAAAACGGGTAGTTCTATGTAAAATCAGACGTTCAGCAACCCCATCGGCAAAATGTTGTGAACCTTGTTTTGCTGCAAAGCTTCGACTTTAAGATTAACAGTCGAATCAGGCTCATCAAACCATCAAATCTTCAACTATTGGGGTCAGCACTACTAAAATTATTTCACTTAAATGTGTTTGGTATATGTATGGGGGAAAAAGAGAAGGGTGGGTTCAAACCTAAACGTTAACAAAGCAACTACACATCTCTGAATACAAGAATGCTGTCCACAGTCAACTTGCTCCACGTTTAAGTGCCAAATTCTTCTTAATTTCTCTTCAGAAACGAACCTTTAGCAAAATAAAAGCATTTACTGTAGACATGCAGCCTAATTCTATGATTTTTCTATTTATATAATACAGATGGGATTGTTCCAGAATCAAAGCCACAAGCCATCTCACATTACAAACTCTTACTTCAGTCAAACCTCAAGGAAACGTTTATGTGTGCACGAGAGGGGCTGGATGAGCAGCTTCTGGATGAAGTCTACACAGAGCTGTATGCGTCACAGCTGGGGCTGACATACACATCAGCTCACAGTATGAGGTCAGGCAGATTGAGGCTGTGATGAAGTCAGCAGAAACAGAGAAACCATTTAAACCCAGTGACATCTTCAAACCCCCCTCTGGAAGTTACAAACCCATAAGAACAGTGCTGACCAGTGGAATCGCAGGAAGTGGCAAAACATTTCTTGTGCACAAGTTTGTGTTGGACTGGGCTGAAGGAAGAGCCAATCAAGATGTGGATCTCGTATTCCCTTTAACCTTCCGCCAGCTGAATCTATGGAAGGAAGAAAAAATTGTGTTTGGCAGAGCTGATTCATCGTTGTATTACGGAGACCAGAGACATCAAGGAAGAAGCTCTTAATCACTTCTTTACAACTCTGCAGTCATCAGGAAACGCCAACTATGACAAAAGTAAACTCAAACTTCTGTTTGTTTTGGATGGACTGGATGAGAGCCGCCTTCAACTAGACTGCTCTACCAGTGAAAAAAAGGCAGCTAACCTTAATGTTACAGAGTCCACCTCTGTGGATGTGCTGCTGACAAACCTCATCAGGGGGAACCTGCTTCCCTCTGCTCGCCTCTGGATAACCACACAACCTGCAGCAGCCAATCAGATCCCTCCTTGGTGTGTTGACTTAGTGACAGAGGTCAGAGGGTTCACTGATCCGCAGAAGGAGGAGTACTTCAGGAAGAGGTTCAGAGATGAAGAGCAGGCCAGCAGAATCATCTCCCACATCAAGACCTCACGAAGCCTCCACATCATGTGCCACATCCCGGTCTTCTGCTGGATCACTGCTACAGTTCTGGAGGAGGTGTTGAAGACCAGAAAGAGACGAGAGCTGCCCAAGACCCTGACTGAGATGTATGCAGAATTCCTGGATCATCAAATAAAGCAGAGCAATGAAGAAAAGTACATTCAGTGCATTGAGTCATTAGCAAAACTGTCTTACCACCAGCTGGAAAAGGGCAACCTGATCTTCTACGAGAAAGATCTAAAAGAGAGCGGCCTAGATGTCCACGGTGCCTCGGTGTGCTCAGGAGTGTTCACACAGATCTTTAAAGAGGAGAGAGGGCTGTACCAGGACACGGTGTTCTGCTTCGTCCATCTGAGCGTTCAGGAGTTTCTGGCTGCTCTTCATGTCCATCTGACCTTCATCAACTCTGGTGTCAATCTGCTGTCAGAAGAACAAACAACATCCTGGAAGTCTAAATTATTTAAACAAAAACAGAATCTAAAACATCTCCACCAGAGTGCTGTGGAAAAGGCCTTACAGAGTCCAAATATACACCTGGACTTGTTCATCCGCTTCCTCCTGGGACTTTCTCTGCAGACCAATCAGACTCTCCCTACGAGGTCTGTTGACACAGACAAGAAGTAACTTCGCGAGACAAATCAGAAAACAGCCCAGTACATCAAGAAGAAGTTGCAGAAAAATCTCTCTGCAGAGCAAAGCATCAATCTGTTCCACTGTCTGAATGAACTGAAGGATCTTTCTCTAGAGGATCAGATCCAACAGTCCCTGAGTTCAGGAAGTCTCTCCACAGATAAACTCTCTCCTGCTCAGTGGTCAGCTCTGGTCTTCATCTTACTGTCATCAGAAAAAGATCTAGGCGTGTTTGACCTGAAGAAATACTCTGCTTCAGAGGAGGCTCTTCTGAGGCTGCTGCCAGTGGTCAAAGCCTCCAACAAAGCTCTGTAAGTACAGAGGTAGATTTATTTGACATTTTAAATATTCTGCTATCTTTTCAACAGGAAAGAAAGAAATCTTACTGCTATGAATTTCTTTCTTACTCGTATTCTCAGACTCAGTGGCTGTAACCTCTCACACAAAGAGGCTTTCAAATGCTTAAAAACAACGAGACAATTAGTCGCAAGAAAACCACACAAGCTTCATCCTGTTGTTCTTTATTTTGTGACTCTCCACAGAGATCTGCTAAGATTTTGACATGGTTATTTATTTCTAACCGACAGATGCATCTTCATTATAACCTTTATTTAACCAGGAGAGTCCCAATGAGATTTGCAAGGGGTGACCTAGGCAAGGCGGGCAGCAGCATATCTAAAATAAAAAACACATACTGTAGGTAGCTACAGACAGATAACACAAAGGATAGTGAGCTCACATTTCAAGAATTATTTTGAGTCAGCTTCACAATTTAAAAACAGAGTCTGCCTCTAATCCTTTCATTATGGATTAAAAGTATTTAACAAGATAATACATTGAGTCCTTTTGCAACATATTCCAGGCCGTGGGTGCAGAATAGACAAATGCCCTTTTCCAGTTTCCGTTACAGTTATTCAGCACATAAATCCTAAAGATGTCCTGTGAACTCAAAGAGTGTTGCTAATTACTTTTCTGCGTGATAAGAACACATAGGATGTATGGCAGCAGACCACGAATTGACCTTATATATAAAGGTGTACTAATGAGCCTCACGGTTGGCTCGAGCAGGCCATCCTACCGAGTATAACTCACAGTGGGGAGTCTTGATAATGGTAATAATTATAAAATAAGAACCACTATAAACAATCACAAAATTCATTCATTAGCAGACAGCAACCCTGATTTGGGAAACAAATTATAGATAAAGCGCTTCCTCCACCTCCCTAGCCTAGCCTACACCTCATTGCCTTCATCTTTTTTAAAGATGCCTGTATCCATTGTTTTCAAGTCTGTCCCTAGTGAATAAGTTGCTTGTCGATCAAGAATACTGCTTTTAAGCGATATACTGTTCTTTTAGTTCATCAATTGCGATAAATTAAAGTATATATTTAATGAACATTTAGAGTCATTAATATATTATTATCACATTATTAGCAGTAGCATTCCTGGAGATTCAGCTAAAATATGTGGTAATAACCGCATTTAATCAGTGTGCACAACAAAGTGTCTGAACAGGACCTTAAGAGGTGGCTAATTTGACAAATCAGATCATGTAGCTACCTGCGAGATTTGCATCCACCTCTTAAGCTCAGCATATATGGCCGTCACTCACCGTGAGGTGCTATGCAGTTCTTGGCAGGCATGCAGAATTCGGCACATCCACATACGCAACCAAATATTTATTATGTCAGCACCACTAATTCCAGTATCTTTCAACCAAGTCCAGTTGCTCTTGACTTTAACCCTCGTTGGATAACTATGACCTGGATGACTGAGAATCTTCATAGACACCACTAATTATGTTTTCCATAGACCACTTCATAGATATAGCACAGAAACTGGAGTGGAAATGTCATATTAAAACATTTACTGAGTTTCAGTTCTTCAGAGTTTACTGACAGAGCCAGAAAAAAGTTTGCAGGCGGTCCGCACATTGTCACGTCCACGTACCATTTTTTTCATCAAAATGTGCATGCAAACTAGCGTACGTAACCTTTTTGTGCATAGGCAGCATTTTGCCTGTTTCTGCCACTTAAATGACGCATAAACCGCACTTTTAGAGTTTTAGTTCAACAAAATAATATTTCAAAGTCTTTAATGAATTTGAATGATGATGAATAGTTTTGGGAGTATTTTATATTTTAATTTTTGTGTAAAATTAAAATAAAAAATCTACAAAATTCAATTATCCTGGTCAGTGAAACTATTATCTAAATTGTATTTACTTTTGTCAGTTAAATAAAGGTTCAAATGAATTAAAAAATGAAATTTTGATTTCTATTGCATTTCCCAACTTTCCTAGAAATGTGCCCAGATAATAAATGCCCAGATGTCCAGCGGCTCAAAAGTTTTAAATGATTTGTTTCTAGTTATTTTTAGGCAGCACCTGAACAGCATAAAGATGAACTTCTTCAGAAGCGTTCCTGTTTCACTGCAAATTTAATCTTGTTTAGAGTAGAACAAGCAAGGATTTCAGTGTGGGTTACCATTAAGATGAAGCAGATTTTTCAGCTTTACCGAACAAATTTAAAGTGTTTTCATTTTTTGATTCACAGATAAAATACAGGTCCAAAAGTTGTGGAAGTGTTCTTTCTGATTGTACTCCGGTCCAGATCAAATGAATGTCTTAACAATAATGACATTTTAATTTGTGTTGATTATTGTCTCTTCAGACTGGGTGGCTGTAACCTCTCAGAGAGAAGCTGTGAAGCTCTGTCCTCCGTTCTCAGCTCCCAGTCCTCTAGTCTGAAAGTGCTGAGCCTGAGTAACAACGACCTGGGGGATTCAGGAGTGAAGCTGCTGTCTGCTGGACTGGAGAGTCCACACTGTACACTGGAAACTCTCAGGTCAGATCACAGTACAGTTAATGTTTAGTATCATCTAATGAGATAAAAACTCTCAAACCAGGCCAGAGGCCCTAGCAGACCCCTCACTGTCACACTTCATTGTCTTCATTCAGGTTTTGGTGATGTGGATTGAGTTGTACCTGTACTGGAGAGAGTCGGGGCGAGTTCTTCTAGGGTTTGGAGTAGAAGTAGTTTTGGCTTTCTTGCTGTCCTCTGTTTTGTCCTTATTCATGTTGCAGAGTCAGTTGAAATGCTTGTCGATTAATTCTTCCCGGTGATCCAGGTCTCTTGATGTAATAGTCGGTTTGAGATGAAAAGAGAAGAATTATATCCAAAGAAAGATGTGTTATTTAGCTCTGTAAACTAGCAGCT
This sequence comes from Lepomis macrochirus, assembly GCA_024633595.2. Lineage (NCBI taxonomy): Eukaryota > Metazoa > Chordata > Actinopteri > Centrarchiformes > Centrarchidae > Lepomis > Lepomis macrochirus. The sequence continues at coordinate 1,027,449 of JALXJV020000011.1, read as the reverse complement.
GGGGGCCGCCATTTTGAGTCTTGCACTGTCCCGTGAGAGTAGGGTTCACAGATCCACATCCATTCCAGATCAATCTTGCTCTTGTCTCATCCTGCTCTCGTCCACACCTATTATTCATCTATTTTCACCGGCAAAGTGGCGCGGACTGCTAAGGCTAGTTACCAGCTATAAGCTAGACACCTTTCACTACGTTTGCACCTCCCATCTGGACTAAAACAAAAGACCTAAAATTCAGAAGTTTGAATACGTTGCTGACCCGTTTTTTTTTTAGACTCTCCGGAGGGCATTTTGGTGAAGACAGGCAAAAGCGGGGTCTTTAGAAACAGGCGCTCACACTCTGCTCTCTGATTGGGCCCTATAAGACATGCAAAACAAAAAACGATGCTGCTGACAGAGTTTTGAGTTGGCATTTTTTATACAAATATACTGTACCCTGCAAATAACACTTACAGCCTACACCTGTACTGTACATGTCTCCGTATTTACTTTGTGACGACTTCCAGACTGCCAACGCTACACTGACACGTTACATTCAGTAACACTCCCAGCTCGTTATTGGTCCATGCAAAAAAATCTGGTCTGGTTCTTCGTCTGTATTTCTTTATTCTTTCGTCAATTCTTCTGTAACCACAGAATAGACCATCTGCTTCATGTTTACACCGGTACGCGCATGCCCAGTGTACGTCCTGAACGGACACTAGATGTGCGTTTTAACGTGAAGCGGAGATCAACTCTGATCGCTAGCTAAAACACTGCTGTGGATGGAGATCAGTATTAATTTTAATTCTCCGTTTCTAAACTAAAGCGGAGTAGTGTGGATGGGGCCTAATTTAGTCATTGAGTGCCAGTCTCTTCTAAACTACAGTTTGAGGCAGAAAGCTGGGAAGGTAACAAGAGGATGTGAGGGGAGGCCATTCTCCCTCTTAAAGACCAAACAGAACACCCCCTCTCCATCCTCATTAAATAAAAGGTGCTGCTTAATTCCAACAATGAATGTCTCTTCATGTCTCTTCATCAAGGTCAAGGTCAAGGACAATAAAGTAACCTTGACCTTGACCTTGATGTGTTTTGCTAAATTTGAAGTTAGTTTGATTTCATAAGGAAGCTCTCTCTCTGGTAGGATTTAATGGACTGGTCTATAAGCGGAAGCCTTCGTTAGTAATGTTCACTGTGAGAGAGTGTTCTTAAAGCCTTTCCCATTTTTCTCCTTTTCCATCTGGTCACCTTAATGTGAGAAGTGATGTCAGTTTGCAAATAGAAACTGTCAGACTGTGTGTTTCTTATCTGCAACATTTCACATCAGTAACACTAAAGTCAAGACATGCAGATTAAACAGCAGCACTTGGGATAAGATGGCGCGGTGTGTCTGGCTCACAGCTTTACCCTGGCTACTTTTGTGTTGTTTATACTGTTTGTGGCATCTACCACAAAGAAAGCATTAACTCTCTGCTGGTGTATGATCGTCAGGAGCTACTAAAAATAAAAAACACCGTGGGTTGTGTGGCAAAATTTACCCAGAATGGATCAAGAACCATTCCCCTTCCGCTCGTGGCAGGTGTCCCAGCTCAGCTGTTCGAGCTGAGGCTTCACTGTTGCTGGAGGCACTAAGCGCAGAGGGTCCCGTGGCGGCGGCTGGTTAAGATAAAAGCTTGGCTAGCTCTCTCCCGACCTGGCTTGGTTTCCTCCTGCATCGCACTGGAATATGTCCAGTGTCTCCGCCGCCATGTCTCGTCGCGTGTCCTAGTTCGATTCGGCATCTGGCTTGTACCTGTTTTTGGCCTGTATGAGGAGCGTCATGCCCTCTGCCCTCGCCTTGCCTACGGCGTCCTGGTGGAGTAAACCACTGCAACCATCAGCCGCTGGGCGATCAGCTAGACAACCCGGCTGACAACCCGATTTCACCGACTAGATGTGCGTTCATCAATGCTATGTCTGTCATTAATAAGACATTCATCCTCGAGGATTTCTTCACTTCACATGCTGTGGATAGACTCCTGTTGACGGAAACCTGGATAAATACTAGTCAGTCCAATGCTCTCGTTGAGCTTTCACCTCCAGCAACAGTTTTTAAGGATAGCTTATTTTGTAGGCCCCTGTCACCTTCTTCTTTCTCTTCTTTTGAACTCAGCTTGTTTGTATTAGGTCGGTCAACTCCGGTACTATGTGCAGTAATCCACTGCCCGCCTAAATAGAACAAACCTATTATAAAAGACTTTTACGATTTCCTGCCTGGGATCATGACAGATTATGATAAGATTTTAATTGCTGGTGATTTTAACATACATGTCTGCTGTCCTTCAAACCCACTCGCTTTTAAGATATGATTGATGCTTTTAATCTTTCACGTTAGCGGACCGACACAGGAATATGGCCATACTTTAGATCTTGTTTTATCTTATGGGTTGCCCATTGCTAACATCCAAGTACATGATGCTGCTTTTTCTGATCACATACCTGTCTTAATTGATCTTACTCTGCCCTCTCATAGTCTAAACCTGCCTGCCCTACACGCCTGTGTGCGTGTGTATAAGTTATCTGGCTAACCTTCACACAGAGCACTTTCTTCCTTCCTTTCTTCTTGTGTTGACATTTGGGCGGCTGTGGCTCAGGAGGTAGAGCAGGTTGGCCGATTAATCGGAAGGTCCCTACAGGCTGCATGTCGGAGTATCCGTGGGCAAGATACTGAACCCTGAATTGTATGAATGTGTGTGAATGGTAGTTTCTGTTTGAACACTTTATACAGTGTATAAATGTGAGTGAATGGTGAATGCAGATGTAGTGTCAAAGTGCTTTGAGTGGACGAAAAGGCTTTACAAATCTGAAGCATTTAAATTCTTAATATTGTTGAACCATAAAAAGTTAGATGTCTCAGATCTAAATCTGAGCCATGGCTCAATGATGCGAGGCCAGGCGAGTGTGCAGAAGAGCTGAGTGCAGGTGGAAAAAGGACAAGCTTCATGTATCATATGAAGTCCTTAAGGAGAGCTTGAGAAAATATCAGAAAATTGCCAAAGCTGAAAAAAATAGTTATTTTTCTGACATTATCTCCCAAAATGTTAATAAACCTCGTAATAAACCTTGGACAATTGCCTGGGAGACAATTATCCAAATGTCCAAAAAAATCATCAATAGTAGTCTGGCAGCAGGTGTCGTCCCAACATATTTCAAAAAAGCAGTTGTGGAACCCCAGATTAAAAAAAGAAATCTGGATTCCTCGGTTTTATCCAACTACAGACCTATCTCAAAGCTTCCTTTTATCTCAAAAAATTTAGAGAAGACTGTACTTCTACAGCTGCAGTCTGGTTTTAAAGCATTTCACAGCACTGAAACTGCACTTTTAAGAGTTTTTAATGACCCCTTATTAACCACTGACTCTGGTAATTCTGCCATAATAGAGCTTTTAGACCTCACTGCCGCATTTGACACAGTAGACCATGTGGTTCTTATCTCTCGTCTTGAGCACTGTGTTGGTATCAGGGACACTGCTTTGCAGTGGTTTAAGTCCTATTTGTCTGGGAGATGCTTTTCAGTAAAGCTTGGGGACTTTGGTTCATCTACTGCCCCCTTCTTTGTGGTGTTCCACAGGGCTTAATTCTTGGACCACTTCTCTTTTCCCTGTATCTCCTCCCCATAGGAAGCATAATTAGAAAGCATGGCATCTCCTACCACTTCTATGTGGACAACTCCCAAATACATCTGCCCCTCAAAAGAGGTCAAAACTCCATTGTATCTAGTGTTTTAAATATATTAAGGTCTGGATGGCTTCTAATTTTTTAAATCTAAATGAAGATAAAACTGAGGTCATTGTGTTTGGACTCAGTCAGGACGGTGAAATCCTTTCTGTTGACCTGGGCTACCTACAACAATATGCGAAACCCTTAGTGACAAATCTGGGTGTGAAAATAGACAATGGTTTTAAACTTGATAAACAGATAAATCATTTTGTTAAATCCAGTTTTTATCACCTGAGACTTTTATCTAAAATCAAAGCTGTTTTATCTCATAAGCACTTTGAACATGTGATTCATGCTTTTATCTCATCTTGTCTGGACTACTGTAATGCACTTTACATTGGAGTTAACCAAACCTCTCTCTCATACAGTTAGTACAAAACTCAGCCGCTCGTCTTTTAGGCAGGCTCCTGGTCCATTTTAGAATACATTTTAAGATCTTATTGTTTGTTTTTAAGTCACTGAAGGGGTTGGCACCTCACAACTTCTCCGACCTCTTACAAGTCTACACCAGAGAAGGAGAGCTCAAAATTATTAGCAATGCATTTATAATTATACCATCTTAAGTGCTCTTTATAATAGGAATGCAATAGGAGCCAGTGAGTTAATTCAATGAGAGATGAAAAGCAGATGGAGTGACATAAGATCACAAAATATACACAAGCACCAGACTGTGGTAATTATACAGTTACAACAGAGATTTTACAAGTAATTGAACATCATATCAAAATATAGTTTAACAAATACAGATCACAGCACCTTGCAATCAGATATGTTATATATAATGCTTACGTCACTTTTGTTTGAAACTGCAGTTTGTGGTTTATTATGTTGCTCAAGGATAAGCTCAGGTTTTAAGCCTTGTGATCAACGGGTGACCAGCCTTCTTGCTGTGAGGCTGACAGCTCGACCACTGCACCACCATTCCGCCATTAACAAACCAATGCATCCAAAATAAATATCAAAAACATGTCTAATCAATAAATTAATATTTTATTCAATCATCCAGATGAAGCACATTAGAATAATGACAATAGCAGCATATCTTAAAATGAATCCAATTTCCAATTTAATTAGTCGTTAGATTAATCGATTTGAAAAATAATTATGTATAGCCCTAGTGGCAGCGCTGTGATAAATCTGACAGTTCCGATAGTTCAGGTCCGACTTAGCAATAGTAACTGAGGGGGGCGTGGCTTAGCAAAGGGTCAGTTATATCAGCTGAATTGGTGTGACGCGCAGATCAGCTCTGAAATTATCTAAATACTACTTATCTCATAAATAATCCACCCTCACCTGAAAAAATTATGGGGAATCATTTATTCTTTATTCAGATTGGCCGCTGCAGTTTGTCACAGATCAGCTGTGGGTCTCTGGCCTCAGCTCTGAAGTCCAACCCCTCCCATCTGAGTGAGCTGCAGCTGAGTGCCAATGAGCTGCAGGATCCAGGAGTGAAGCTGCTGTGTGGTTTTCTGGAGAGTCCATACTGCAGACTGGAGACTCTGAGGTCAGTTCACTGACTCTGTTACTGTTGTAGATCTGATATGTTTAATTAACAATTGAACCTAATTTCTGTTCAGACATAACTTCCATCCATAAAGTTGTAAATGTCATTTTGTTCATATTTTCATGTTTCTTGTGCTAAATTTAGTCTGTATTCGCAGAGACTTGTGTTTCTTTAAGAAACTGTAGAAAATGTCTGCTGTTAGTCGTTAAAGTAAATGAATGTTTCTAATTTTTGGTAAATGGTCACATCTGGATACAGAAGATCCTCTGAACTAATATTTGTTTTAAACTGATCAAGTTTACTTGTTGAAGTAGAAATAATTTTGTTTCTGTTTGTTTCAATGTGTTTTCACAAATAATGTCTGATCACTGATATTGATCCCAGAACACACACACACACAGATCATATTTCCAAATGCAGCTGTTTAAAGGATCAATATAGTTTTTCTCCTCTAGTTCCAGACTGGCCTGAGATCAGCAGCATGTTATTGATCTGTGTTGACATGAATAGGTGTATGAATGTTGTGCTGACATTTGGATGATGTCTGTAGAAGGCTGACATTATGAAGATCCACAATAACACAATGACAAAGTCCCTCTGCTCATTTTAGGGAAAAGCTCATTGATTAGGACATAGTAATGTTGAGCTCCACATTTAAAACCTGAATACATTGGATTGGATTAGAAATGGATTTTTATCTCCTTCATTTATTCTTTATTCAGATTGGTGCGCTGCAGTTTGTCAGAGATCAGCTGTGCTTCTCTGGCCTCAGCTCTGAAGTCCAACCCCTCCCATCTGAGAGAGCTGGACCTGAGTTTCAACGAGCTGCAGGATTCAGGAGTGAAGCTGCTGTGTGGTTTTCTGGAGAGTCCACACTGCAGACTGGAGACTCTGAGGTCAGACACCATTTTTTCCTTCACTGCTGAGATTAATATGAAAGTTGTGGTGACACTGAAGTGCAGACATAAGGCTGATACTCCACTGATTCACATCAGTGAATCAGTGGAGTATCTTAATGCTCTAATCTTATGTCTGTTTTCTACTTCAGTGGTTTAGTCCATTGACTGTGGCAGAGCAATGTTGAGCTCCACATTTAAAAGCTTAATATAATAAGAAACATCTCCACTGGATAATTCGCCTCTTAAACTCCTGATTTTCAACTTCTATTCCACATCATTCTTTTAAAGAAATAAGAATAAAACTACATGAATTCAATGAATAAATAACATGAGTTTGTATAGATGAGCCACAGGTGGAGCTTAGGGCTAGGCGGTATATCAGCTATATGAGGTATACCGATATACCGATATAATATCAAAAGAGATATATCACCAGTAGTTTCTTTCTTTTTCAGGACATGAAAAATGGGTGGGTTCAAACAAAGGGTGGTATGTCCTGAGTTGTTTAACACATCTAGATGTGAAAACCGGGAAATGAAAGCTGAAATTCTGAACTCTTGTCTCATACTCATCTTTTGATCTTAAACCCAAATGGTCTTCACTGAACAACAAAAGGAATTTGCCTACCGTTCCAATACTTTTGGAGTGAACTGTATGAAGTTGGATTAATTTCATGTATCCTACTTAATCTCCAGCCTGTGGTTTGGCTTTGCCGGTTACCTTAGTGAGACAATCAGCTGATCAGTAACGTTAATTGGCAATAAAGCGTAACGTTAGCTTGGAGCATGGAAGCTCAGATCAGCCAGCTAAACTTTTGCTACCCTGGTATAAACATCATGTAAGGTTAGTTGGATTGGTTTATTCTCCAGTGCCGTGCTTTGGCTTGTGCTGTAAATATGTAATGTTGGATTCATTTCATGTAGTTACTCTCTCTCTCTCTCCAGCGCTCTGTTTTGGATTTGTCATTTATGTTCTGGAGACAATCAGTTGATCACTAATTGGCAATAAAAGGTAGCTTCCAGCATCAAAGCTCAGATCAGCCAACTAAACTTTTACTGCACTGGTAGAAAAAATATGTAGTTGGATTGTAATTTAATGTAGTTCTTCACCAGCTGTCTGTTATGGCTTTGTTGTGGACAGAAATGTGCCCTTACCTTCCTGAGACAAATAGATGATGAATATTATTGGAAATAAAACAGTAACAGTAGTATTTATTGGGTTTCCACTCTGGGTATTAAATAAAGTAAATCCTATATCTTAATCTTAACAGCAGGGAAGCTCAGATCAGCAGCTAAACTTCAGATTTTACTGCTATGATAGAAAACATGTATTTCTTTTCACTGCTAATGGTGATATATAATAAGACCATGTGCCTGTCAAGTCAGCAATAATGAATACTTTCCAAATTTGCATTTAAAAAACGTTATTGGGTATTATTATTCTTATTATTCTTATTATTATTATTATTAACCACTGTTCACAAAAATGTGTAATTTGTACTTTCAGATGCTAAATGCCCATTAAAAACATTGCACCATTTTACCACAAGCTGAAATTATGGCTGTCAGTACTACTTTGTGTTTCTGCTGTGTTTTAAAAAATTTAAAAAAGACATTTTGGTAAGATTTGCATGCTTATCCAATTAGCAAAGTGAGAGGAGCCTTGATCCTCACCTGACATTACCTTTGTTAAAGAGGTGGTATTCTGCTCATTTTCAGGTTCAAAATCTTAATTAGGGGTTGTACCAGAACAGGTTTACATGGTTTAATTTTTAAAAACCACCATATTTGTCTCATACTGCACATTGCTGCAGCTCCTCTTTTCACCCTATGTGTTTATGCAGCTCCGCTCTTGAGCTACAGAGTGATGCATCTTACTTGTACAATGACTTTGTTGGGAGTTGCACATGCGCAGTTCCTATTTAAGAACTTATAGCCAATCAGAAGCAGAGAAGGGCGGGTCATAAGAAACTAGGTAGTATGATCTAAATCAAAGCCGCTTCAGGCGGCGACCGTAACCTAGCAGATGGTTTAAGTTATTACCAGCCCACAACATCATTGTTCCACATCTCACCATCAGGACTAAGCGTTGAACTGTTGCCGGTGTTCTGGCGATTTATTGCTGCCTTGAAGAAAAATGCTACCATAGCGCAAATCGATGGGCTTCGACTCTACTCGGCCCTGCTCCATTTTCCATTGCAGATAGTACCCAGAGATAGATGCGTAGCTTGCCATCATAGCGACGCCACACACAACTGCCATAGCGTAATGTTCAATGCAACACACACACACTAGCTCTTGAAATATATCTACGGTTAAAGCGTTTGAACCTTCCTCAGAATGTAAAGACAGATAAGCGGTATGAAAACCTTCCAGCTGTGTTTTCCTCTGCCGTTGTTGCTGCAGCGTCTGTGTGACGGCGGGAGCAGAGGGCTCTGTGAGCGGGCGGCTGGCCGGCCTCACACGCTCCTCCCGCGGGTCGCCGCAGACTTCCCCGCCGCCACTTCGTGGAGCTCCTCAACTCCGAAAATATTCATCACATTTTTGTTCCGCCATCACTTATCGTAAAACTGTCAATATTGGAAATCTACACAGCTGATTTCTCACCTCAAAACTTCTCAGAAGTGGATTTAGTGATGAAATTCCATATGAAAACTGTAAAATAAACTTCCTGTTGCTGCCTCTGTCAGGCGCAGTGATTATGCAGAGAAAAATGAATATTCTCTCTGACCAATCAGCAGTCTGTCGTGTTTTCACGTTACATTTTAGTTTCCCTCAGCTCGCTTGGAACCTCGATGGAGGTGAGGTGATACGAGAAAAAGTACCTGGAAGCAGGTCCAGGTCCAACATTTCTACAATGGAAACCCAAACAAAGGCGAGTGGAGCCAAAGGGTCTCCGCTCAGACTAGCTTGGTTTGAGGGCGTGCCTGACCCGCCAGCAGCCAGCTTAGCTTTGTGACACATTTGCATTGTGGCGTCACAAGTCAAGGAAGTGAAGGGCTGGACTACAAACAAGCTGTTTTCAAGCTGTTCAGAGTTTTCTGTGGGAGATGGGAACTAACTTTGGGCTGGACTTTGGACTTTTTCACTTTGCAAACCTGTTACAGCACAAAAAACATATATAACTCAATAAAGGAGAGGGAAAAGGCAAAAAGCAGAATACCACCCCTTTAACTTCATGTATTATGTGATTTATAATGGACTGTGGTGCAGAAACAGTGAGCTTACATTGTCCTGTTATCTGTCAGTGGTCATACTTGATGCACTAGATGTGATACTGTTTGAGAATTTCTTCATTTTCTTTGGTATGTTAGTCCAGATGAACCAACCCTCCCAATATGTAAAATACTGTATTACAGGAGACATCATGTAGCACTTAATTTCTTGATGTGGCTGTTGTTTATTAATGAACAAATAACAATAATGTTCACAATAAAGTATGTTTTTAGTGAACAATTAAGTAAATATTATTTCTTAACATTTTTGTCCTGTCTCAGGCACCGTAGCTATACTACTCGCTTGGATAGGGAAGGGGGAATTGAAATTCTTGTAATTCACAACCCTCACCACTAGATGTCACTAGAACTTACACACTTAACCTTTAAGAGAAGCTGTGTGGGTCACTGGTGTGAGAGCCGCATTACGTCGCGGCAGTTGTATGTGGCGTTGCTATGACTACATTGAGGGGTACTATCTCTGGGTAGGCTACTATCTGCAATGAAAAATCGGAGCACGGCCAAGTCGACGCGAGTTGAGCTGGTACTGGTAATGGAAAAATGGCATAAGAAGCGGGGCACACTGATGTGTTTGCAGCAGAGGTATGTTAGGTCTGTGAGTGTGAAGAGAACTGAAGGGGGTGAATTCAATAAGTGAGTGACAGTAGAGCTGTAGAGTTTAAGGAATTTAAGAGTTGAACTCACTCCGTCTTTATTCAAGTAGCAGCACGTTGTCATTAATATTAATGAGAGCTCTTTTAACCTTTTTGGATTTTACAGTTTGAACCTGCATCCTGTTGGGTTCACATTGTTGGAGTTTCCATTTTCCAAACTTCAACATTCTGAACCTTCTTCAGCTCTGAACAGATTATTAAACACTGAATGATTTCAAGCAGGAACATTTTCTTCTAAAGTTACATCATTTATTCTTTATTCAGATTGAGGGAATGCAGTTTGTCAAAGATCAGCTGTGGTTTTCTGGCCTCAGCTCTGAAGTCCAACCCCTCCTATCTGAGAGAGCTGGACCTGAGTGACAACGAGCTGCCGAATTCAGGAGTGGAGCTGCTGTGTGGTTTTCTGGAGAGTCCACACTGCAGACTGGAGACTCTGAGGTCAGTTCACTGACTCTGTTACTATTGTAGATCTGATATGTTTAATTAACAAGTGAACCTAATTTCTCGTCATACATAACTTCCATCCATACAGTTGTAAATGTCCTTTTGTTCATATTTTCATGTTTCTTGTACTTAATTTAGTCAGCAGTCACAAAGACTTGTGGTTTATGTGCAAACCAACACTGCTTGTAGTGTGTCTGCTTGTAGCCTCAACATTGTGATGTCTGTCATTCATTGGCGATTGATTGTCTTTTAGCCCAAATTTACTGGGCTCCCAGTTTTTGGACGCCACAAATATAGTAAAACAAGCACATAGACACACGCTCAAACATACCTCAAACAGGAAATTCTATGAGAAAATGTTTCTACGTCTCAGCTAATTTATTCCCTCAGTAAACACTTTCCTGATGAGTTTATGGTCTCAGTCGCTAGTTTCAAGTCTTCTTCAACACAGCATGATATTCATTTAGTAAATTATGGTCCCATTTAGAGGAACAGAGACCAGAAAAGAAGGCAAACCTTGTATGATATTTATTTCCTTTCATTCATGTCACCGTAAATCCTCATTGTTGCATTACAATGTTGGTAAAAGCAGTCAGAACAGAGGAGAAAACTTTAATTCTACTCGGCTCTGTAAATACTTAGTCTGACTACTCATGAGAGGAGAAAAGCAATCAATATTTGAAACAGCACAGAGAAACTTAAGGTGCAGTTTAAAATATTAAACTAGTCTTACATTTGATTTATTTAAAGGCAGCGATAAAAAGTCTTTAGTCTTGATTACAATGAACTGAGAGTTTCAGCAGACCTGCAGTGTTCTGGGAGTTTGTTCCAGATAAATGGAGGATAGAAACTGACTCATACTAAAGAGGACTAATACAAACTTTTAAACCTGTTTAGAGAAATGATCAATGATTCATGTGATATGAATAAAAACATCTTGGTGTTTGTCACTTTAAAGTTGGGGAGCAGAGTGGTCATTATCCAGCTGTCCGTCTATGAAGAGTGACCGGTCCAAAGAGCGTCCCCAGTACTTCAGTAATGAACCTGGACGCTCAGACACAAAGTAAGAGACTGTAAACTGACCTGATGGAATATGATGCATTGAGGATGAAAAATGGTCAAATGTATATTTGGCCCACTTCTCTTTTTAGAATATTTGAATTCTTTTAATTTGATAGTTGACAGTAGAGAGTGACAGGAAACATAATGACATACAAACAATGCTAGGGTAAGAGGTCTGGCATCCACGAAGATATAGAATTTTCTGCTGCAGCATCACCAGACTGCAGAGCAGCTTTCCCCCCCAAACTATCAGACTGTTTAACTCTAATTCATCCTCAGCACTGCTCCAGTGATGATAGTTTAATTCTTTTTTTATAATTGATTCTGTATTAATGTATATTGTCTGCCATGTCGCAAAAGGGAGTTCCAAACTCAGTTTCACTGATATAACCTGTTATATTGTGACTAAATGTGGTTGTAGTATGCATGCACCAACGTGCATGCAGCCTGTTGCAGTTGCTCCAACGTTCGTCAAATCATTTTACTCTTTACTTTCTTTTTTATATCTCACATGTGTGACTTTTGGACAGTACGTAATTTAAACTAGACTCTCTCTAATCATGCTAATTAAGAGAGTTTTGGTAAGCCGCAGCAACTTAATGGCCGCGGTCTATGAAGTTGCATAAGAAACCAAAAGTACATGTGAAACTCGAAAATTCCACTGAACCAGACTGAGAGACCAAGTAAAGGCTCAGGAACCCTTTGTAGGTGTTTTGGATTAATTAGCTGATTAGAGTGTGACACTTTGAGTCTACAATACTGAACCTTTTCATAATATTTCAATTTTCTGAGATTTTGAGTTTGGGGTTTTCATAAGCTGTAAGCCATAATCATCAAAATTATATCAAATAAAGGCTTGAAATATCTCACTTTGCATGTAATGAGTCTATATAATATATTAGTTTAACCTTTTTAAGTTGAATTACTGAAATAAATTAACTTTTGCGCGATATGCTAATTTTTCGAGTTTCACCTGTAACTGAAAACACTTGTGATCAGAAATCAAAACATCTCACCACAAATCCACACATTAACTTCAGCACCTCATAAAGTGCAGCTCACAGTCCCAAACAGCAAGGCTGGCTTCAGGTTTTAGATGAAAACTCCACCAGCTACGTTACCACTCGTCTCAAACTGCCTGGAATCACAGCAAGAGAGCGGGTTCATTTAAGTAGTATCACTGCGTATGCCGGTGTCGCATGAGCTGGGTGGAGCTTCACTTGCTAGTCCATGTTATCAGTTATACATTTGTTTTTAACTGTGTGAGTCTCATGAGACAGCTTTTCTCCTGATGAGAAAATCCTCCTGTTTTAATCTTGTGAGATCGTGGCACAAGATCTCGTCACACCTCTACAGTGTCCAAATAAAGATATAATTCACCCCTCATTATATGTGTGAAGATTCGATTGGTTCAAAAGAAGGGTTAGGCTTACCTATGTTAACCTAAGTCATGTTGTGTGTCATTCAAACCACCTGCAGCTCTTTCTACATAGAGCCAGTCAGTCTTTCTGTAATGAAACAAAACAAAGATAACCTCGACATTGGGTTACCTATTAATACCAAGACAGAGAGGAGACACAGAGTCTGTCGTCCGCCTCAGCTGTACTCTGTGTTTACTACTAATGTTAAGCTAATGCCTGCTAAACATCTACATGTTAGCTTTGTCATTGTGGGAGTGTTAGCATGCTGATGTTAGCATTTAGCCTCACAGAGCTGCTAGCGTGGCTGCAGACTCTCAGTCTGGAGTCCTCTTATGCTGGATGTTTTATCGATTCTGCTGCTCTAAAACTGGATGAAAGGAGCTGATGTGATTGGCCATTGGCCATTGAACCCCACCACTCCAGACTAGTAACTGTTTATTGTGGTGGTTGTGTGGAAACACCATTGTTACGATTAGTGAAGAATTTTCACTGTCTTCATCAGAGATAACCGCTGTTTGTGTTTCTTCCTACAGGGTGGCTGGCAGAGAATTCAGGGCTACACCTGACAGACCTGAAGGATGTGAGTAAAAGTATCATCTACATAACAATGAAAGTTTATGGAGTGTTTTCTAATAATTTGGCAGAAAGGAAGCATGTATAAGGTGAATAATAATAAAAACAATAATACATTTTATTTGAAATCTCACAGTGCTACAGGTAAAAGCATAAAAGCAAAGTAAAAACATCAAGATAAATATTTATAGATGCACTGCTGGGTTAGGAGACAGACCTTAGATTCAAGACTAGCAGAAACGGTGTAGTAATCCTACCTATGGGTAATAAAATTATGAATATTAATATTTGGAAATATTTATTCATAAACTCTCTTTTAGGGGCACTACCTGACTCCCTGGGTATGGTTTTATATAATTACACAATTATTTCCTAGTGATCAGCCAGTCTCATATCAAAGGACATATATACACATATATACAAGAGGTTATATATAAATCATGAAATAAATGACTAAACAAACAAAATGCAATCACTGAGGATGATGGAGTTCAGAGTAAATTTAGTTGGTCTAGTTGTGGGAAGGATTTGAGTCTAAAAGAAAAAGAGAACTAATAAACACAAATTATATGATAATAAGTTAAATTTGGCTGGGAGTTTTAGGCACAAACGATTAGGGATTAAAGCTAAAGGATTAACGATAAAGGGTAAGATTAAGGACGTCACTTGATCACAGAGTGCAGGGTTTTAGCCTTACTGCGTGTTGTCAGCCATATGCTGGTCACGCTAGCTGCCCGATTCCTGGCTTTGTGCTGGGGATTATTCCGGGGTTCCTCCGCTTTGGCTGGGTGAAGAAAAACACTCACAGTGACAGGGCCGTCCGTTCGGCCTGGCAGTCCACCGTGGCTCGGTTCGTGGTTTGATGTCCTTTTGTGTTATTGCTGGCGTAACTGACCCACATATGGCTGGCCTCCAAACTTTGTTGTCCGGAGGAGTGAGGTTATGTTAATTCGGTGAAAATAAAGCTTCAATGATGAACTTGCTTGTTCCTGAATTCCATGTTGCGTGGCCTACGGTCTGAAAACTTTTAACAAACATAACAAAAGAAAATATGAACTGCCACAAAGGGGCGCGGGACTTCGCGGGTGTGGCGAGAGAAGATAAAGAAAGCTTTGCGGCAATGCCGGAACTCTTTGCGTTGGTGTTGCTAGGAGAGCAGGGGGCATGCCAAGCGCGTGCTGAGAGCTATTGAAGTGGAACAGAAGAGAAGAGGGGCGAACAAGCACGTGTGGCGCAGTTTTGTCTCCGGGCGTATCCTAGGGGGGGGGGCTTTGTAACAGGCAAGTTTATAAGGAGACACATTCTTGTTCACAAGAAAGGAATGTGGGTGCAGTCTTTCTCTGGCGTCTGGCTAACTTCACCACTAGGTTGTGATTTATGAGGATCCCTTGATGTTTTGGAGTTAACGGCAGGGTGAGGTCGGTTGCCATGGTTACGTGTGTGGGGGCAGTTTAGCATCTCCTGACCTCTGTTCAAAAGGGTTCTCATAGGCTGGTTCCGAATGAAGTTAGAGTCTGGATAATGTTAATATTGTAAGTTTAACAGTCAGGCATCAGGTCTTATCTCAGCTTCACCGGAGGGGGGCAGGTTTTATGATCGACCTGCCGAAAAAGCACTTAAAGGGAGCAAACCTTTCACTTTAGGCTTGGGTCAGCCTGATATCTCAACCCCTCCCTTTTCTCTCAGGGAGAGACAAAAAGAGAGATTCTGGCTTCTTCCCTTTTGGCATAAAATAATTATTAAAACCCACACTGGTGGTTCACTACAACGGGAAGCCAGTGAAGTGAATGGAGAATGGGTTTGATGTGGTCATACTTTAGCTCTCTCTCATCAGCATCCTTGCCGCCGGATCCTTACAGACTCTTGTTAGGGATCCCAATGAGAAGTGCGTTACAGTAAAACAGTCTGAAGGAGACAAAGGCGTGGACCACTTTTTCATCAGCAGCTAAAGTGAAGAGGATTGGTCCGAGCACAGCTCCTTGTGGAACTCCATGACTAACTTTGGTATGCATGGAGGACTCATCGTTAACATGTACAAACTGAAATCGATCTGATAAATAGGACTTAAACCAGCTTAGAGCGGTTCCTTTAATGCCAATGAAATGTTCCAGTCTCTGTAATAGGATCTGATGGTCAATGGTATCAAATGCAGCACTAAGATCTAGTAAAACCAATACAGAGACAAGTCCTTTGTCTGATGCAGTTAGGAGGTCATTAGTAATTTTCACCAGTGCTGTCTCTGTGCTATGATGAGCTCGAAATCCTGACTGAAAATCCTCAAATAAACTATTGCTATGTAGAAAGTCACACAGCTGTTTGGCGACTGCTTTCTCCAGGACCTTAGAGAGAAATGGAAGGTTAGATATAGGTCTATAGTTGGCTAAAACGTCTGGATCCAGGTTGGGCTTTTTCAGAAGAGGTTTAATTACAGCTACTTTAAAGTACTGTGGCAGGTAGCCTGTTGATAAAGACAGATTTATCATATCTAGTATCACTATATACACTATATATGTATTAGGGATGTCCCGATCAGGTTTTTTGCCCTCGAGTCCGAGTCATTTGATTTTGAGTATCTACCGATACCGAGTCCCGATCCGATACTTCTATAATACTTAAAAAAAGAATAAAGAAGAGCGAAAAACAGATTCCATGATGGTCCTTATTTTTTATTTAATTCACCTTATTTTAACATTCAACAACTCTGTTAACAAACAGAGCTCTTCTGTGAGGCAGCTTCAACAATCAAGTAATAAATAACATACATTTTTTACTTTTGGACTTTAGTGCAACAGTAAATATAAAAAAAGTCTAAGATAAAAACAAATAGCACCTCAACTTAAAATACCCGGCAGGCATGTAAACAAACACAAAAATAAAAGTGCCACTGTGTTTGCAAAGCACATCTATATACACATTTATATCCTGATCGGGAGGTAACGTCCGATTCAGATCGAGTCTGAAACTACATGATCAGGCCCGATTTCTGATCTCATGATCGGATTTGGACATCTCTAATATGTATATTCATCAATAGTGTTGCAGAAACATCACAAGTTCATCACAAGACACAGCAAACCTCTTCATGCTCTGCAGCAAAGGTGAAGTGTTTGGAGACAAAGAAAGGAAGTGCGGTCCAGCCCAGCCCTCGATTTATAAGGTGTGAGGTCCTCACAGGTAGTGAACCAGCAGTTGGGGTCTCCTTGGTGTGCGGAGGTAAAAGCAGTTTGTAACAGATAGTGATGTGGTTCTCCAGGGTGGCAGCATCTCTGAACCTATGCCGGTCTGTGGGCTGTTCTCTGGGCAGATAATAAGGTCGGCACCTTCACATTAAAACTCTCGTCTTCCAGGAGTCTCGTGTTCTGTCGGAACACGGCCCACCCGTCGAGTACAATATCTTTATCCTGGATGTTGTGATGGAGGCTTCTGTAAAGATTTTGGCACAACAGACTCTGTTTTCCGGTTTAGCCTGAGTCTTGTTTAGTCCGTGTTATCTCCTTTTCATTAGCCAGGACCAAGCTGGGTGGGGGGTACAGCCTTATGTCCAGGTTAGCTCTTATCCCAGTTCTCCGGTTCTTCCTTTTCTCATTTGTAATGTTGATTAAATCCAAGACAAAAATAAGAGAGTCCACTGACGTTATGCTTTATGCAAAATGCAGGGCTTAAAGTTCTCCAGCGCTGTGCTGGAATTTCGGAGCGAGGAGTTTTGGTATTCGACAACATAAATATGTCTGTGGAAAATGTTATTGCACATTTTTTAACTGTCGCCTGTTATGAAATGAAATGTTTTTATCGTGATAATATTTTTCCCCCAGTCCTATAATAAACTAAACATTTTAGTGGATCGGACTGTCCGGACCTTTGCCAACGTAACAAGGCCATTGTTACGTGGACTACAGCTTCACAGATAAGTGGTGTTAACTTTGACGAGAGGCAGTGCTTGAAGTGAGTTGCTGATACCAGTATATAACTTCTACATTTTACTCTTTGGAGTCTCGGGACTTTTCTTGCGTACCGGTGGGCTCTATGTGGTGCTCATCTGTTCCCATTCTCACCACAGAGCAGGTTGAAGCTCAGGTGCCTTTTATGCAGCCGTGAGCATAAAGTAGCTGTCACAGTAACTTTTTGTGAACTGACCAATCACAGCCTGGATGGGGCGGGTCCTTAACTTTTTTTTGATGCGTTACAGCAAACTTTTAAAACGTTGAACTTGTTGGTCTGCATGAAGGATTATTGAAGAGTTACTCAGCATTAACATTAGACTGACCATGTAGATCATTTTTCTTACACAAGGATTTAACAAATGAAAACCCACAGAAATTAAACTGCTGTCCTACTGGAATTAACATTACAGCAGTGGTAAGCTTTAGATTATACCATTATCTGATATTATAATGAAACGATTTAGCCCTAGAACCAGCCGATACACACTCCAACATGTGAATGAAGACTAGGCCTACCAGCAGGGCTGGGCATTAACACAATTATGATAATTATCACAATATAATTTTCCGAGTAACAATATAACAAATGTTGAATAAGTGTGATTTAATTAATTTGAATCGAAACTGAAAACTTAATTTTTCTATTCATATATTTATTTTGTTGAGGAAAAGGGGTTGAAAAAAGATTCCTCAATAATTCAAACTTACTTAATCATAATTGTTTTGAATGTTTTACCTCACATTTGTTAAGTGATCCACTGTTTGGCATCAAGAGTTTGTTCTGACCATAAAAATAGTGTAAAATTACAATTAAATTTATAGCCTTACTAGTCAAATCACTTTTACACTACATCACATTTTCCATTCACACACTGGTGGAACAGACACCAGGGACCATGCAGGGTTCAGTACCTTGCCCAAAGACACTTCAACATGAAGCCTTGAGGAGCCGGGGATTGAACCACCGATCTTTTGACTGGCTGGCAACCCACTCTCTCCCCTGAGCCACAGCCACCCCATCTGGTTTCTTCAACTTTACTCAGGAGCAAAAATCTGCCTTTAAACTTGAAAGAAATAATGATTTGACATTTATCATCAGAATAATTGATATTGAATGATATGAAATCCCTAAATTTTTGTGCTACCTTCACAGTGCAACGACAATAAAGACTATTCTATTCTGAAATGTTTTATCGTGGTAACATTTTCGCCCGTATTGCCCAGCCTGAGTACCAGCACCTATATTTTCCACTTTTAGCACTGATTATAGGTGGGGGCAGAAAATGTTACCAGGATGCAGGAAATGAAGAGTCTAATGCTCAAAATCTTCTGGAGGGTTTCAGTTGAACTAAAATGTAATTTCTAAGAGAGCTGTGTTTAAAAAATGGTTATTAAACAAAAGTATTTTCCCTGTTCATCTTCTAGATCCAAGAAGAGAAACTCCACAGAGGAGGGTCCCAGCAGAGAACAGGATTCCAGAAGAGTACAGGGTCCCAGGAGAGAACAGAGTCCCAGGACTGTACAGGGTCCCAGCAGAGCACAGGGCCCCAGCAGACTACAGGGTCCTAGCAGAGCAAAGGTTCCTAGGAGAGCACAGGGTCCCAGCTGAGAACAGGATTCAAGAACAGTACAGGGTCCCGGCAGAGTACAGGGTCCCAGCAGAGCACAGGTTCCTAGCAGAGCACATGGTCCCAGCAGAGCACAGGGTCCCAGCAGAGAACAGGATTCCAGAAGAGTACAGGGTCCAGGCAGAGTACAGGGTCCCCGCAGAGAACAGAGTCCCAAGACTGTACAGGGTCCCAGCAGAGCACAGAGTCCCAGAAGAGCACTGGGTTCCAGACGAGTACATGGTCCCCAGCAGAGCACAGGGTCCCAGCAGAGTACAGGGTCCCAGCAGAGCACAGGTTCCTTGCAGAGCACATGGTCCCAGCAGAGTACAGGGTCCCAGCATAGTACAGGGTCCCAGCAGAGCACATGGTACCAGGAGAGAACAGAGTCGCAGGACAGTACAGGGTCCCAGGACAGTACAGGGTCCTATCAGACCACTGGTTCCCAGCAGAGTACATAGTCCCCAGCAGAGCACAGGTTCCTTGCAGAGGACATGGTTCCAGGAGAGCACAGACTCCGAGGACAGTACAGGGTCCCAGGACAGTATAGAGTGTGAGCTAACGTTGGACGATGTCTACAAAATGTCCATGGGCCGATTTCCGCCTGATTTCTGAGGTTTCTGCCTCTTAAAGGAAGTTTTTCCTTGCCTGTGTCGCCTAGTGCTGCTCTTGGTGGGAATTGTTGGGCTTCTGTAAATAACTTCAGAGTACGGTCTAGACCTGCTCTTTATGAAAAGCGCTGTGAGATAACTGTTGTTGTGATTTGGCGCCATATAAATAAAATTGAATTGAATTTCTACATTGAAACATCAGGATGGACGGACAATGGCATTGGGTGGGGGGGTGGGGTGGGGTGGGGGGCACCCGGCCTTGGTGATGAGGCTGCTGAGGGAAGAAGTCGCAGTGGATATTTTACAAGCACGGAGCAGCTAAAGCCTGAATACAGGGTGCAGAGGTTAGTCTCGGTTCTTTGATAGGCTGCGTCACGGATCGCAGGTGGCAAAATGGGAAAAAAAGACGAGTTCTGTGCCTTTTAGTGTCAGGGTTAGGGGGGGGTTACAATCACAATGCCTGCTCAACCATCGCCCATCTGTCAGCCATCGCCGATGGACAATGGCATCATCTATCAGCCCAACCCTAGTCCCAGCAGATTACAGGGTCCCAGCAGAGCACTGGATCCTTGGGCTTACTTAAGTTACTGAACCCCGAATTGCCCCTGGCGGCTGTTCCGCCAGTGTTTGGATGTTTGTGAATGTTAGCTTCTGTTTGAGCACTTATGAATGTGTGAATGGTGAATGCAGATATAGTGTAAAAGCGCTTTCAGTGGTTGAAAAGACTAGAAAGGTGGAAAGGTCAGAGCAGATAAAGCACGAGACGTGATCCACACAGTGGAGTCCTGATCTCTGCTCTCTGTGAGGTGGATCCGTGCCTTTCCAGAGTGCTGAATCGAAGATGAAGCAAAAGAAAGAAAGTGTGATGATGAATTTCTATAACAGTTGTTTTACAATCTCACGTTACTTATTGTAATCTTGGAATCAGAAGTTGTGTTTCTAATGTATGTAATGGAGCTAAACTTGGACTGATCAGGACTTTGAGCAGGAAAACAATTCGAAGAGGTCAGTTCTTCAAACATGAACTACAACAGACAGAAGCTTTTTGTCACCAGGACAACGTTTCTAATTAAAAGTGTGATCAAAGACCTTTTAAAGCCAAATGAAAAGAAAGAACCAAACATCTTATTGTTGTTTGTCTTTCACCTTTTCATCTCACGTGGACATCAGCATCTTTCCCCTGACTTTGTATTGAACTGTGCAGCTTCTGTTTGTGTTTGTGTTTGTGTTCCGTCTGAAGGGTGAACGTTCCTCAGGAATCTGTGTGGAACATCTAACAGTCCTACAGTCACTCACAGGCAACAGTCTGTTTTTCTGTTTAAATCTAATAAAATGGTACCAAGTCAACAACTGCACACAGAAACATCAATTTAGGTGTAAATTAAGTAGCAGTCACTTAAGAAACAAGTAAAAGAAACAGACTGTGAGTGAACAAATATGCTCATTACAAGAAGCTTTGCAAAGGAATCTTATATTAATCACCTGCCCATTTCCATTTCTAGATTTCTTTTGAATAAATAACTTCCTTTTGAGCTGGAACATCTGGTTTATGTGTGCGTCTCTATGTAACCCTTCCTTTTACAGTCCCCTAATTATTGGTAAGTTATAACGGGTTATTGATAATTACCACAGGTAACAAGTACGTAAATACAGAGAAACTGCAAACTAAATACCAGGTATTTACCTGGTAAATATAGAGTAAGTTATTGTGGGTTATTGGTAATTACCAATTGTAAATTGATAAATAGCATTTGTAAGTTGCTTTGAGTAAAAGCATCAGCTAAATGAATGAATGTAAATGTAGTATGCTAATACAAAGAAACTACAAGGGAAAACGCACCACTATTAAATATCACCTGCATACTGCGTACCTATAACCTGTTTAGGTTGGTAATACCTCAGATTTAATTATGTATTTCCTCAGAATGTAGGCAGACAATTTTTAGAAAGACCTCCACTATTATCCATCAATTCAAGTTAGGTTTGTAGTTATCCAAGCGTTATGTTGGTAACAGTCCATGTTTATTTACCTCAAAATTAAGATAGTTTCCAATAAATTACCTCGTCTTACATAGTTGTTGTTCATGGCTACACCCATTTCTACAGGGTTTATCAAATAATTCACCTTACACCTGGTAACTACCCTGCAGGAACCGTTTTCCCATAGTGTCACGGCACATCTTAAATACTGGGTGTGTTCCTGCAGATCTTTTTACAATTTACTTAAGTAATTAAAATGTAACAGTACTGTAAAATGAAGCCTTGTTTATTTCCATGGTATTACCAGAATCGTACCATATCATCTGCAATAGATCATATCCTTTTCCATGTAATCACAAATTTGCACCTTGTTTGTCCTGCCAAGGAAACCAAGGAAAGCATGGCAATTTACTTGGTAA
The DNA here is from genome assembly GCA_024633595.2 of Lepomis macrochirus. Classification (NCBI taxonomy): domain Eukaryota; kingdom Metazoa; phylum Chordata; class Actinopteri; order Centrarchiformes; family Centrarchidae; genus Lepomis; species Lepomis macrochirus. The sequence continues at coordinate 1,005,366 of JALXJV020000011.1, read as the reverse complement.
GTAAAATGAAACTGTCCTGCGGAAGGAAGCCTTGTTTATTTCCACGGTAAAACCAGACTCTGACCACATCCTCTGCTACTGGTTATACATGTATGAAATCACTAACTTTTACCTTGTGTTCTGCAACTTAACTAACTAAACATTCTCAGTAAGTAAAGTAAACCTGTAGTGTAAAAGGAAGCCTTGTGTATTATTACCGGGATCTTACCCTGTAATCTGCAATAGATTTTCCACCCCTTTTGGGTAACTACACTGTTAGCAATTGATGTAATTTATACAGTAAATATTACAACAATGTATTGTATTTGCGTTTTTACTGTAAGTGGCAATGCATCATGGGAAATTAATGGACAGTCCTGTATTATTATTGTAACTACACTGTACATGCCGAGTTTTACAATAGTTTTACATGTACTACATTGCATCATGGAATCACCGCGATCGGAATTTTGAATTTTTAGGCGGTTAACGTTGGACATTCGGGAACTAAGCCGTTATCGTTTAAGAAGAAAAAAAGAAGAAGCATACATTCTGGGACGAAGGTAAGTTAACTTCACGTTATGTAACTTACTGTTACCCTTTTTTATATTATATAACGTTATTAGTTCTGCTAATCTGAGTGGATGGTGACGGTTTCGTCTGCTTTAATTAGCTAACATAAAGTCAGCTGTCCCCTTGTGATTTAGCTAAATTTGAAATAACGTGAGGCATGGACAGAAATAGGTGCTTTTATGATAAGGTAGCTAGCGTTATTAACGCGTCTCTTCCTCCATCAGTCCATTAAAATCAGGTATGTACTGGTAGTTGCTAACGTTAGCTACCTTGTTCATCACAAATTGATGCTATTTTTATCTGCCTGAAGTAACGTTAACGTCAACACGGTTCTTTCACTGTTGTTACGCTAGCTAGCGTGACTGTCATTTAGGGCTGTCGTTAGCGAAAGACTGCCTGCGAGACGAGAGTGGGAGTGAGGTCTGCTCTGCTCTGCGGTCTTGGCCATTAACGTTAGCTGAATTACGCTGTCAAATAGGTTTAAACTTAAATAAACTACCTATAACTTTACAAGTAGTTAATTAATTTGTCCTGTTATTGACGTAACGTTAATGTGCAAAATGCGCAACCAGATGTTCGAATGTGTTTTTTAGAGGGAATAACGTTATTCGAACGTAACGTTAAGTTTTTCTGTTAAGCAATTTTTCTGTTAAGTTTTTTTATTGCGCTCTTGACTTCTGAGAAGAACGTCACGTCTGCCACTTGTAACGTTACGTGAGTTAGTTAGCCGTAAAAAAGGTAGCTTCTATGTTTGCTATCTTCTTATAACTGTTAAAGCATATATCAAGAACAGATTTTATAACATTATCGTAACGTTATATATTTCTATCGGGGAGGGGGGTTGTTCGTTTTGCCGCCACCACGTGTTGTGAGGGTGAGTTCGACCAGCAGCCAACTAAAGTTAGCTAGCTGCTAGCAAGCTTCACACAGCAACAGTCCAAAATGTTCATTTGCAAGTTTAGCACATGTGGAAAGGAATTTAATAGAGTTTGTGAGTTTACTCAGCACATTAAGTTGCATAGTAATAGTGCTAATTACAGATATCAATGTGGTGTGCTTGAATGCTCCAGACAGTATGTTAAAATTCCTGTACTTAAAGCTCACATGTACAGAGACCACAAACCAGATGTGCCTTTGAGGAATGATCAGCGACCATGTACTCCTATACAATGTGACTTTTGTGCAGTAAGGTGTGAAACATCATCTTTACTAGTTTGTCACTTGAGGTCACATTTGCGTGAAGGGTTACATGTTGAATGCCCATTTAGAGGATGTGATAGAAGGTTCTCTGTTTTGTCAAGTTTTGCATCCCATCTTTCTAAGAAGCACCGCAATGACAGTGTTGAACATGTAACGTTAGAAAACCCCTCTAATGTAGAAAGACCTGTTGCCAGTGAATCAGTGAGTGAGTGTGAACCATCTAACGTTAATTATTCTGATGATGAGCAAGAAGTACCTGTTGCAGTTGATGAATCCGTCTTTCTTCAGAATATCACACTTTTCTATCTAAAACTTCAGGCTAAACTACTATTGCCGGCTACTACAATACAAACTATTATTGAGGGATATCAAGATGTCCATCATGTCAGTCTGACAAATCTGCTTAATACCTTGAGTGAGAAACTAACTGTCCTTGGAATCCCAGAGGCCACAATTAGTAACATTATGGATGAAATGAGAAAAGACGATCTCCTCACATCCTGTAACAGTGGTCCTTTGAGCACAGACCAGAAAAGAAAGACGGCTTTTAAAAAACATTTTAATTATGTTGAGCCGGTGCCTCAGTTATTAGGTATCAATGAGAAAGGTAAGGAATCATTTGCCCAGTATGTGCCTATTAAAGAAACATTGGCTGCACTTTTTAAGAGTAAGTCCATGCAGGAACAGTATGCAGCAACACGTTCCCAACCATCATCAGAGGGTATTTTCCAGGATGTAAATGATGGGAAGGGAGCTCAGTGCAACCCTTTATTTAAAGCGGAGCCATCTTCTCTTGGACTTATACTTTATCAGGATGCATTTGAAGTGGTTAATCCACTTGGTTCTTCTAAAAAGAAACACAAGATTCTAGCAGTTTATCTCACTTTAACAGATATTTTGCCTCATAACAGATCATCCATAGATCAAATGCAGCTTGTTCTCTTGTGTAAGGAGCAGGACTTCAAATATTTTGGGATGGACAAGGTATTTGAGCCCCTCATTAAAGACCTGAAAGCTCTTGAGGAAACTGGCATCGAGATAAATAATGGACAAATTGTCAGAGGTCGACTGTGTGCTATTTCTGGTGACAATTTAGGGTCTCACTGTATTGGCGGATTTGTTGAGAACTTTAGTGTGAGCCATTATTTCTGCAGGTATTGTGATATAAAAAGATCAAGTTTTGAGAGCTCCCCATTATTATGTGGCAACAAGCGTACAGAACAGTCTTTTCTGAATCATCTACAAGAATTAGAAAACACTGGTACAAATTCTGAATGTGGTATCAAGTCAAACTCTCCTTTTAACCAACTGTCCTTCTTTCATGTTTGCCAGCCTGGATTACCCCCATGTCTTGGCCATGACCTGTTTGAAGGCATTGTTTCCTGTGACCTTAGTTTGTTGATTGGTCATCTAGTTGAGGAGAAACATTTCAACTATACACAACTCAACAGGTGCAAAGATCAGTTCAACTATCAGGGAAATGATGCCCAGGACAAACCAGCCGATGTTTCACCAGGTAGCAGAAGACTTAGTGGACATGCAGTCCAGAACTGGTGCTTCCTGCGTTTGCTCCCTCTCCTGATAGGAGATAGGATTAGGAATCCATGTGAGAATGGTGCCTGGCAACTTGTTCTGCAGCTCAGAGAAATTGTAGAGCTCATTTGTGCACCAGCAATCACTATAGATCAGGTTGCTTATCTTAAAATACTCATTGAGGAGTATATCTACTTTCGAAGGCAGCTCTTTCCCAATGAGCCCCTGAAGCCCAAACATCACTATTTACTTCATTATCCAGAGCTCATTATACACTTTGGTCCCCTTATTCGCCTTTGGACTCTCAGGTTTGAGAGTAAGCACACATTCTTCAAAAGATGTGCCAGGAAGTTACATAATTTCAAGAACATCTGCAAGACAGTTGCAGAGAGACACCAGCTCTTCCAGGCATACTTGAGTGCAGGTGAAATGTTTCAACCAAGTGTGTTACTGGATAAAGAGATGACATTCTATGTAAATGACTACAGCGACAAAATCCGAGAGGCTGTTGTTGGTTTGCATTTTGAATCTAAAGATACAGTAGCATCTCACACAGTGACAGTGAAGGGCACATCATACAAAAAGGGCATGTTTATTTTGCTGGGGAAAACTGAAGAAGAGTTGGAGGTTGGCAAGATCGAGCTGGTCATTGTGCACCATGGCTCTGTGTCCTTTGTCTCAGAAAAATATTGTTTTGTTAAGTTGAGGGACATTGGGGTCTATAGTGTTTTGGGGACACCTCAAGAGCAGTTTGTTTGCATGAGGCATGATGAGCTACTGGATTATTATCCTTTGCCAGCCTACACAATGTGTGACATTACAATGATCTGTCTCCATCACTCCTTTGCAGAGACATGGCTGCAGCACAGGAGGAGCTCAGGAGGGCTGTCTTGGCAGTACTCCCGGACCTCCCCGCAGACAAACTAACTACCTTGATGGCAGGCCTGGAAGAACTTGGTGTGGAGAACAAGGAGGACATGAGCCTTCTAAGTGAAGAAAATCTTCTGCCCTTTCTTCGTGTGGTCCAGTCTAGAAAGCTTCTCCGTGCCTTTTCATCTCAAGGTAACCATAGGTTGGGTGGTTTGGGTTCTATGGGTGGTTCCGGGATGGGGGTGGTTGTCTGCATGGAGGGATACAAGGCACTTTTATCCTTCGTCCTATTTAATGATTTAACTGTTTTTAATTCTAAGTATATTAGGCTATACATCGAAATGTTCACAGTTGAACTTGTAAACCTAGGATGCGTTTGTAAATTCACTCCAAGCACCCTCAGCATGTGATTTGTTTTTTTTATACGGTGTGATTGTGGCGTGATATATTAACTGATGTGTTTGGCAGATTGTGAAATCCACTTTCGTTTGTGCCCTAAAAGTTGCAACATCAATGGCCAAATGGAATTCCCACCCTGGTCACCAATCAGTTTTTTTTTAAGCGTGACATGATATGACCTTGGCTGTCAGGTGGCTTTCTACAGTTGTTTTTTGGGACTACCATGATAAAAAGTTTGAAATAAATGAAAAAGGAATGGTTTTATTTTACAGAAAATATGATTGGTGTTTAAATACACCATAATATGTCTGGATCTAATTCTAAATATTTTTTCAGGTTCCTTCTCAGCCCTGTCTCCTCCTGGCTCTCCACAACTCTCCTCAACCCTGTCCCCTGCGGGAAGTCCACAACTCTCCTCACCTGAGACACACCGAACGTCCAACCCAATGGCCTCACCACGCACACCATGGCCTGTACATTTTAAGGTGGGGCGGGTCTTGGCGATTCCTAAAAAAGATTTTATTTTACTCAATAGGGATGCACCGATATGCAGAATTCTGGGCTGATGCTGATGTTCAAAATAGCAATGTGGCCGATGTTTGTTTTTTCTCAGTTTTTGTTATAAGATTGGACGTGTTAAAAATAAAAATTAAAACAATAATAAATGGTTTTAGAACTTAGCCTAAGGTACCCCATTTACCTGTGAGTTAATTTCTTGCTTTGTACTATTGCTGGGAGTGAGGGGGATTAGATAAAATTCATATAGCGTACTATTGTAATCGCGTATAGGTATCTCGATTGTCTTTGAAAAATCCTGGAAAAAATCATCTTTGGAACCACTTAACTCGCTACGTACTATTGTTTTTGACAGGCCACTTAGTGGAACTCTCAACAGCTGGCTACAGACAGGCCTCTTAGATGTCTTAGACTACATTTCTAATCACTGCTTTGTTTGAGTCTGATGCTGAAATTGACTATAAATGCACCCATAATAGCTTATATCCTTGTATCCTCTCTTTTTTTCCCTTCATTTTCTGTTTGCATCCTTGAAGGTTAACTGGGAGAAGATAACGCCAGAGATTCAGTCAGCCATTGCAAATTCTACTAGACCGAATCCTGCTGCCAGAAGAGCGATGGTCAGAGAGCTTGTCGATCAAATGAGGGTGCACAATGCAAATCCAAATAGAGGGATCTGTTTGAAAGTTGTAAACGATATAATACAGAAGTACCCCACATGTTTTGGGGATGTGGATGATGATGAAAATACAGCTGGGGCATCGCTCGTCCAGCAAGTAAAAACCAGAATCGAGCACGTCAACCGAAACAACACATTGGCACGGTTAAGGAAGAATAAGCACAGCAATCGCCAGGCGAGGACAAATGGAAGAGGTCCTGTTGATCAATATGGATGTGTCCGATGGGCCCCTCAAGAACTCCCCTCAGGGGAGACTGATGAAACCCTACAAGAAATGAAGACTCAGATGCAGCAGCTATATGCCCAGGTAGGAATAGTGGAAATTATATTTAGGCATCCTTAGGCACAAACCTACATTTTATTTTTGAGGTATGATGCATCCAAATTTTGACTCCCCCCACCCCTAGGAAGGAATGTCAGGCGTGGAGAGAGGAGCGCTTCAGAGATGGCTTCAGAGAACCTACATTCTCCAGCGTTGTGATCTCAATGCTGACCCTCCACACAGCGTCTCAAAAATGAAGGATGACTGGCCCTTTCTCTTCTCCTTGAAGGGCCTGTTCTCGCATTTCAGTGAGCTGACCGGAATTCCTATCCAGGAGAAGCTGCCAGCTGCCATAGACAACAGGAGTCAGAACATCATAGAGTACTTCCAACAGCAGAAGACACCTGGAGTGGGGAAGGTTCTGGAAGCCTACAATGAAGAGAGTGGCAACAAAGCTATCTGCACCATTATGTGCCTGCTTGCTCACTTCAAGGAGGAGGATGGTATCTTCCTTATGGCTGATGTGAGTATAACTAGCAGTGCATATCCATAAATTAACCATTCCTTCACTCTCTCCCTCCCATCTCTGTCCTGCTATTTTGTAATTGTTGATTACCAGAAATCAGTCACCAGCCCCATCCTTTGCTATGGACACTTTGACCAAGTTATTCTAATATTCCATAGACTCTGAACAGCCTGAGTATCAGACCAAAGCTAGCGCTTCAGTCTGACACCCGTCTCATTCAAAGCGTTTACAAAGGGGGAGGGCTTTAGATATCTTTTCAAAAGAAAACTTCCCATTTCCAAAACGTCGCCCCTTCTAAAAAAGCTCTCCATGCAGAATACTGGTCTTTTTCAGAGCAGTTATTCCAGTAAACCGTCTGTTTTTCACTAAAACTGCCTCAATCTATATTCTCCGTTCTCCGAGGCAGTCAGCGCACAGGCAGACATTACTTGAAAATGGGCCCTCGGCTGATTGGTTCATCACGTTTAGTCCTGTCCACCCCCAGCTCATTAGGCTAACATTCTTCTAGTCTGGCTGTACTCGTTGCTCTGAATGGGGAATGCAGACCCGAGACGGAGCCTACTCAGCGAAGTGTGCGTAGTCCGTGGTCTGATCCAGGCTATACTCTGATGGGTTAGCCATTGCTTCCTGCCATGTAGTTCATAAAATAATTTTAATTTACTGTTTTATTGACATGGCATCCATATTTAAAATAAATATTTGCCATGTGCAGTTGTTTTTACATTTGGCACCATAAATTGAAGCTGATTTCCCCCCTTGGTGTTGAGTAGAACATTACAGATCTTGGGGCAAGTTTTCTTTGTCGTTGTTTACTCAACTTACCCATGCTTAACTTATGGTTTTTATTCTCCAGCCCTCTGCCACGGCTGCTGATATTGAGAGAGCTGTTACTCTGCCAAGCACACCTCGATTAGTTGTACCAGGTATAATCTTCCCTTATTTTGTAGAAGTTAATTCTTTAATGAATTCATTAAAAAAATTTCTTTCTTTGAGTTGTTGATGGAGGGTGCGGGGGGTCAAAGGAGATAATAATGTTCAAGTGGAGGTGTGCGAGTCTTTCTCCACTTGAACATTAATGAATTCATGTAGGTGGCAATAGTGTGTTGTGCAGCTTTCAGTTATCATATTGTTAATGGGTTTCAGGAGAGATACTGCGCGGCGCAGACATGTGGATTATGTCCATGGAAGGAGCATGTGTGATGGGGCCCCACAGCAACCTCCTGCATGGATTGGCAGCAGTCTTCGCTGCCTACTATGTCTTCAACTTGCAATATCCGGCAGAAGCCACAAGCACACTTGAATTCATTCAGAGGTGAGTTTAAGCATGGCACTGTCATGAAAACGATCATAGCAATTATGGAGGTATATTTGATTCAAATCACTTGAACACTAGTGACAGTGCGATTTGTAGTTGTAGAGAAAAGCCACACGTGTATCAGGAAATTTGAAGTCAAAGAGAGAAATGTTTTAAGAGTTGCAAACTTATAGACTTTTTTGTCTCTCCCACAATCACAACACAACAGTTACACCTTCTCAAATTCTTCATTGCAGGTTCACAAATCCTATTCTACAAATCACAAATTAAGAAACTTGTACGCTCACATTTTGTATACGGGTTTCTTAATTTGTGATTTGTAGAATAGGATTTGTGAACCTGCAATGAAGAATTTGAGAAGGTGTAACTGTTGTGTTGTGATTGTGGGAGAGACAAAAAAGTCTATAAGTTTGCAACTCTTAAAACATTTCTCTCTTTGACTTCAAATTTCCATCATTATCGGTTTAGAGATCTTTCTATTTGTAAACAATGCTCATACATATAGACCTACCCCTCCGCATCTAATAGTCTGCTTGTTTGGGAAATGGCTGAGATAATTATGAAAGTAAATTGAATGACAATAATAATTTAAAAATATACAGGCCTATATAAAATAGGAAATCAGATTTTACCGATGCAAAGCTTTTAAAGCGAGATGCATCACGGTTTCAGCTCAATTTCTATCCGATCATGTTTATGACCATGTCATATCAGTGTTAAATGTTACCTGATAAGTGTGTTTTTCCCCCCTGTTTTCAGAGCCTTTTGCGGCATAAATCCCCAGACAGGCAGCAAGGCAGAGAAAAAACGAGGGCTGAACGCACCAGTTTGCACACTTTTGAGGAAACTGCTGGATTTTGAATTGGTGGGCAGGGGAAATTAGTGGGCAGGGGACTTTAGAGGACATTAGTATGTTTGACAACTCATGTTCAACCAGTTTGGTACAGTAATAGATTGTCTGTGCATTGTGCACTCTGTTTTAAGAGAAAATAAAAATATATTTAAAAAAAATACTAAGTGTTTTGTTTTTCTTTGCAGAAGTCTGAAAGAGGACATTTATCCAAGTTACAACATTTAATTGTAATATTTACAATATTCTGTCCTGTGAAATTACAGAAAATCCCTAAAATTACAGGAAATTCCTGGCTACTGAGTTGCCGTAAATATAAAATTTTGCTGTAATATTTACAGTATTGTATCCTGTAAAATTACAGGAAGTACAGTACCTTGTTGTAGCTATTTTACAATAACAGTCCTGTATACTGTTTACAGTAAATTTACGGCAACTATTAGCCAGGAATTTCCTGTAAAATTACAAGAAATTTCTAACAGTGTACAGTTATTGTGTTAAACAACACTATTTATTCAGTAAGTAAGCTGAAAATATACTGTAAAAGAAAGCCATATTTTACATAGTATCACAAAGAATTTAAATAAAGAAATATTTACAAACTAAAATCGTTCTTACCATGTAAATATATAACTATTAACAACATTTAATAGAAACTGTAGAAACGGGGTAAAAGAAACACAGAACCTTTGACAAAGTGCAAAACTGGCCATTAACAACAGCACTGGCAGCGGCCCGATGTTTTCACCTTCTGCAGCAATCACAGTTTCAGCAACGATAGCAGTCAGTGCGATTGTTTACCTGTGAAGAGACATTTGTATTATTTGAAAGGTGGGAGTGTCAGTGGGGCCCAAACCTTGTTAATGAGGCTGCAGACGGGAAGAAGCTGTTTTTGTGGCGAGAGGTTTTGGTCCTGATGGACCGCAGCCTCCTGCCAGAGAGTCTGTACCAGTTTGTGTCTGGAGTGGGAGGAGTCAGCTGTAATCGTTCCTGCTCGCCTCAGAGTCCTGGAGGCGTACAGGTCCTGATGAGAAAGAAGACTGCAGCCAATCACCTTCTCACTATGGACAATAAACTGAGTTTTGATCACCACATCAGAGACATCCACAAACACTGACAACAAAGACTTTTTGTCATTCGTAAACTCAGGACTCTCTCAGTCAAACCACACCTACTGCTTCTCCTGTACCGTAGTATCATCGAACCATCCTCTTGTACTGTGCCGCCTGCTACTTCACCAATAAGAATAAACTTCTTAAAATTACCAACACCTCCTCCAAAATAATAGGTCTTCCCACTCCCAACGTGCCAGCCCTCAATAATACTGCCACTGCTCGAAGAGCAACTACCATCGTACAAAACCCCAGCCACCCTCTCAACACATGCTTCACCCTTCTCCCATCTGGCCGTAGATTCAGACAGCTGCTCTACAAAAAGGCGCTTCGGAAAAAGTTTTGTACCCAGCGCCACCAGAGCGTTAAACTCACAGACAAATTAATAACAAATTAATAAATAGTCACTTTTGTGTATTGAGTAGATATGTGTATATTGTCCGTATATCTCCATATATGTGTGTACTATGCGTAGTTTGTGTCTAGAATTATTTGTAGGTGCTCTTTGTACAAACTGTGAAAACAAATTTCCTCCACGGAGGACAATAAAGAATGAATCTGTGTTTTCTGCAGAGCCAATGATACGCTGCAGCCTGCCCTCGTCCCTGGCAGTGGCAGCAGCGTACCAGATGGTGATGGAGGAGGTGAGGATGGACTCAATGATGGTACATCCTCTGCGGCAGCTCCTATCACAACTAGAGATTGATGAGGTACAGCAAGGGGGAGCCAGGTCGACAGGTCAACACCACAAGGAGAAGGTTAGAGGCCAAGATCAAGGCAACACGAAGAGAGGTTAGTCAGCTCTCAGAGCTACAGAAAGGTGTAAGAAAAACAACAAGCTGTCGATACCTGAGGCTCTAGAGACGGCCAAACAAAGACTCACCGCTCTGGCCACCCGCCCAAATAGATACAAGGGAGAAGCAGAAGCCAGGAGAATAAACCGGATGTTCTCCACCGAACCATCCAAAGTGTACTCTCAGTGGCAGGGTAATAACACAAGATCAGATCCACCCAGGTCTGAGACTGAACAGTACTGGAAGAACAAATGGGAGAAATGCTCAGTGGCTAGTGGATCTAAGAACAAGAACCAGTAACCATAACAACGGCAGACAGAAGAAACTAACTGCACTCCATGAACGGTACAAATGAACTGTTATGTCCCCGGCTGGTCTAGGGGTGTGGGACGAACAAAACCGGGTGGAATACTAAAGGAGGACTCAAAAACGTGTACGAGTTAATATGTATTTATTGCTGCTGATGGATGGGACCCACCCAGAATGGTTAACCCAAGGACGGACAATCCTGACCATGAAGGATCATGCGTAGGATTTTAAAGAAGTCCTCGGGCTCTGAGTATTCCCTAGGTGGCGTATTTTTTATCCAAAACTTTTAACTGAGAGCTTTGCCATCAGCCACATAATATCTACCTTTCTGCCACATTTAGAATAATAATTCTCTTTCTGCATTTTCTTTTGTTTGTAAACATAAAAAAATACATTATGCTCACGAGCACCTTGTGTGAGTAAAACTCTCTTTCCTCTCGGTTGTCTTTGCTGTGATTCACAGTAAGCAGACTCCATCATATGCATCTATATTGATGAGGTACTTTGCTGTGACCATTTATGGCTGACGGCGGGCGTGTAGAGTGCCGGATATGAGGCTGATCCTCGTGCGCACATTTCTAAAGGGACCGTTACCTGCTGTTAGGAATGTGGTTTTGTGTTCATGTTTTTCCTGTCTGAGTCTGTTTCATGGGTTTAGTTTTGGGGTTTTGTAGCTCAGTTTAGACTTTAGTTCATTCGCATGTTTAAGTTTACTTATGATCTGTCTCTTAGTTTTTAGTCCTGCGTTTTAGTTCTTTGCCTCAGTTTTTAGTCCAGTGCCTTGGTTCATGTTCTAGTGTTACTCCTGGTATGTGTACTTCTGTGTTTGTGGTGATGGAACAGTGGATGCATGCCTCCCCACTGTGACATGTCCACCAATGTGTCACTGAGCAAGACTTAACCCCTTCAGAGGCGTGTGGCCTCTGACATGTAAGTCGCTTTGGATAAAAGCTTCAGCTAACTGAATAAATGTAAACGTCCTTCTTATGTTCTGTTTGGTTGTTGTTAGTTTCTGTCTGCTCCCCCTGTGATCACTGAGCCCTGTCTGTCCTCTCCTTGTGTCTGTGTCTTAGTCCAATGTCTCCATGTTAGTGTAGTCCTCTTTCCTGTCTCTGTTCTCCGCCCTGGTTTTGATCTGTTCTGCAGTGGTTCCCTCCCAGATAGCAAATTTGCTGTGGCCCGGATCCGGCCCACACCTGACACGTTCATCCGGCCCACATACCGCGTGGAATGATGGCACTTGGGCGGTCCACTCCTGTTTGCCAGATCTGGGCCGCAAGCGAGCCGCAACCATGCCGCATGTCAACCACAAACAAACCAAATAAACCAGAACTGGACCAAATCTGGGCCACAGGCTATTTTTATTCTGGCCCAGGTGTGGCCCACATGCTGCTACATGGAATGGTGGCATTTAGTCAATTCACTCCTGTTGTGTGTATGTATGTTTGTGTACATACACACACGTATAAAGTACACTGTAAACACCAATTCGCTCACTCAACTTGAAAAAAATTTGTGGAAACTGCTTGCACACAAAACCCTTAAGTTACGCCTAACACAAAATAATTTTTTTTTTTAATAACATCAAATTATATGACATTAAGTGGGAATATCCAGTATATGAAACACTAGTTATCAAGTTGTTAAATGTATGTATTAATGTTTTGTCGAAGGACAAAGGATTTGTTTGGAACTTAAGTCTATTTTAAGTGCACAAACCATTTTCACCCAAAGGTACCAATTAAATCCATTGATGTTAACACTACAACAAATTCAGTGCTTTTTAAAAGTCACATTTCTAAAAGCACCTTGCACTCAATAAAAATAAATGTATCTAATATTAAAATGTTACGTATCTTTCTATTGTTCATACAAGCTGCCATGATGTCTCTACCGTCTCACTGCTAATCCATAATCCATGGTTGTGTAAGAAAACATCTGGACATTATGGTCTAAAGTTTATCTTTTTTTATTAGCAAACTGTAGAATCCAACATGACACTGCATTGAACTCTAATAGTAGCTTAACATCTCAACATTTATGCAAGTACTTTTCTTACACTATTTTTGCAGTTTACAGTTTTGGCGTTGTGTTTTAAAGACAACAGTAGTTTCAGTTTTACTCGCTCCACATTTAGCAGGATTTCCTGAATGAACTCGTAATTATAAATCAAGGCTTTTGAGCACTCAGACTGGATAACATACAGCCATACAAATACAGTAGTACATCAGGCTAACAATCAGTCCAGTGAAAGACAACCTGATCCTGCAAGAAGACCTTGACTTCACAGAGATCAAATGGCAGCATCTTTACAGTCAGCAGTGACTTGTGCAATGGCAGGACCTTGGTTGGCACTCTCCTGGAAAATATGCCCAAAAATGTACAATTACAAACCACTTAACCCCTAGTGCGATCTCTGACATGTATAGCAATTGTAAGTTTCTGTGGATAAAAGCGTCAGCTAAATGAATAAATGTTAATGTTAACAACTCCTCATAGAAGACCACAGCTGACCAGGACCAGGCACAATGACAATGCAATTTGCACACTAAAGTATCATTTAATCATGACTGGATAAAAAAAAAAAATCACTACACAGTAGGGCTGAACGATTTTGGAAAATAATCTAATTGCAATTTTTTTTTAACCAATATTGCAATTGCGATTTAATTTGCGATTAATTTTTAAGCTCTTTACCTTCTGTATAATCCAAAACGGACAAGCAGTAAATCAGTGTATAGTGTGATATTAGATAGATTAAACTTACACTGTTCTTTCTTGTGGCTCAGGCCTGTGTTATGATGAATTAGGTAGAATTATTATTATGAGCAATAAGATATATCAAATTATAATAATATGAGAAAGACAATTTGAGTCAAGTCATGGCATTAAATAATATGATATAATATCATCAGGTCGGCCTACCTTTTCACCACAGCAGTAAGCGCTCAATACAAAACTCACAGTTCAACCACCAGTTAATGAGTCCTGATCTCAGTTCAAATCTCCTGGAGTCCATCTTTCTGTATCCCCGTAAGCAACAAGCTTAGTAATTCTCCGACAACACCGGAGCCCCCCTCCTCCCCCGCAGCCTCCGATGCTGGTGAGCAGCACCGGCTGTAACCAGGCGGTAACTCGGGACAGACCGGGCCTCTTTCGGACTTATGCGTTTAGTTTGAAACGCCAGTTTACAGATATTTCCTGAGCTGACTGGTGGCTGTGTGTGTGACGCAGGCGCCGATCGCCACAATGCGTTTACCTTACTACACGCCTCTTTCTGTTGTGCATTTTTTCGTCCATCAAAGCCGCGGACGGCCCGACGATTTCACCCACCACCAAGTTACCCCCGTTGCGGGTGCTAATTCATATTCCCATCCGAATTCCTATATAATATTCAATGGCTGCACACAAAAACACATGATTCGACTGTCAGTCGACTATAGGCAGTACTTGACGATTCTGATTCGACTATGTAAATCGGGGACAGCCCTAGTGTCACTGTAATGCTAGCAGGCTGAGTTGGATAAAAAAATAACACGGAGTACAGTAAAGGAAAATCTCAAAAGATTTTGAAAAAGGGTTATTTCTGATCCGATTAAAATGTGCTTGAATGTGCCCCTGTACTGATCTTTAAGATCTGCTCAGGACATTCTTATAATTTACCTGAGTATGCTTTTAGAGATCTTCTGGGCACTTCTGCCAAATTCTCCTTGCATCTCTCTGGCGTCAGCTAGCAAACGATCTGTGTGAGAAACACATGAGGAAAGTATAACAATTAACAATCAAATCACCCTAATTCAATAGCTTTAAATCTGTGCACTTTATGTAAGTTACCTGATGCTCCTGGAAAAGAGCTGGCCATCTTTCCTGAAATCTCACTGGATACAAATCTAAAATTTCTGAAAAATAAATCCTATTCCTGACATCAACATGAGTGAAGTTTGGAAAGAATGGTGAACTTAGTGTCAGTCTCTCTTCCTCCTCCTCCTGCTGCTGCTGGTGGAGGGGAGGGTTCAGCCAGCAGCTGATTTTATCAGTGTAATATTTTAATGTACGTGGCAAACTAAGCTAAACTAAAGACAGAAACCTTTAACTTTAGCTTGTTTGTAACAATTAGCTATTAGCCGAATCAGCGCTGTGATGGTGTAAAACCAAAACAGCTGCGGTGGATGAGAGACTGAGCAGATTAAAATATTACACTCTACATGTTTATGCCAAACAGGTGTGTTGATACAGTCCTGATTTTTTACTCGCAAAGCTTTTATTGCACCACGTACTTACACTAACGAGCGTAGCTGTCGTCAACTTCGGTAACGTCAGCTGATCAGCTGACTTCGCTCCGTGTGTGACTGTGTGTGTGTGTGTGTGTGTGTGTGTGTGTGTGTGTGTGTGTGACTGTGTGTGACTGTGTGTGTGACTGTGTGTGTGTGTGTGTGTGTGTGTGTGTGTGTGTGTGTGTGTGTGTGTGTGTGTGTGACTGTGTGTGTGACTGTGTGTGTGTGTGTGTGTGTGTGTGTGTGTCTGTGTGTGAGGCGCTCTGCAGAGACAGAGAAGGGGAGAGAAGCTGCAGGTCACGCATCCTCACTGTTGCACCCTGGATGAGAAAGAAACAAATAGCTCTCTCGTTATTTCCAGTAGCTAGCTTTTGTTGTCATAGCCTTTATTCCGGCCGGGCCACAAGGTTGTTTCTGGGCCGGATGTGGCCCGCGGGGCGCCAATTGAATAGGGCTGCTGAAGAATCCCCTGCTCAACATACGTTCACACTTGTCGGGACATTTCTCCCTGCAACAACTCCAACTTATAAATCTAATGTCGATACTGTTGAAAATATTTCAGTCTAGTTTATGTTGCATTCAACTGTATTAAGTCACATTTATTGCAGCAACTTCTAACAACACATGTTCGACATTAGTCACGTTTTGCACAACGTCAAACGGGATTAACCTCAGTTTGTTGTCTACAAAGTTTAGCTATAATCCAATTAAAACAGAATTAATTTAGCTTTACCATTTCACCGCGATGCCTCTGGTGTAATCCACTGTCGTTACTTGAGCGTCGAAACTTCAGATGATGCTAACGACCGTGTCCTGCAGCTTCTGATTGGCTGCCAGCTGTGGCATTGCCGTAAATTTCCAAAAAGTGGCCCATAATTGTTGTTAACTATGTGGGCCACATTTGGTTCATCACATGTGGGCCACATTAGGCTCACATCCATTTTGTCAGGGCCGCAAAAAGGCCGGAAGTGCCGCATCATTGCCTGAAGTGGCCCGCAATCGTTTGCTGTCTGGGCTGTTTTCTGTTTTACTTTTGTAACTCTGTCCTTGCTTTCCTTCGTGTTTTATTATGTAGTGTTCACTTCTCATGTGTCCTTGTCTAGCTTGGTTTCCTGCTGTTTGATTAGGAGTTGTTGAAGTTGTGTCAAGAATGATGAATGAAAAGTGGAACAATGTCTCACATCTGCTATATGTCAAGAATTTTATTCAGAAATATTATATTCAGCTGTTTTTTTCATACACTAAGTGACATCCCCAGCCTTAGATAAATTTGGTCACATGGAACATTTGTTGCTGGCAAAGATAAGTCATTTTTGCAATCATATAGGCCTACAGGTGCGGATAAACTACAGCACGTCGCTCCTGCCAATAAATCAAAGGAACAAATTTATCAAATTTAATCCTTCTGAGAGTTAGAGGCACATGTGTGGTTTATTCCAAACAATGTGAATCAAGCTGCAGCTGTACCACCTGTTGAAACAGTGGTGAAACGCACTGAAGCCTCGCTTCACTGCGGTCACGTGACACTGACGCTTTGAACCACGGTTTGGAGCAGTGTTTGGAAACGTCTGTGATCTCGACACAGCGTCAACACGTCAGTATCGAGCGTCCCATCCCTATGTGGAACACTGTTAATTCAGAACAACGTTTGGAACAGGGTGTGAACTACGATAACTAAATAAGACACCAGCTTCCCTAAAAGGATGATTTGTGATATTTTGGTCTCTAAAATATTGACAGCTGCTTTATTCCCATTAGTTTCTATATTTCTCTATCGTCATGGATCCATGCGGAAATTCAGGAGCCTTCATCCAGCCAGAGGGAACGTTCACCGACCCGTCCACAGCGGGCCCGGTCGCTCCGTGATCTCCTGTCCCTGATCCGCCCCACTCCGTACGAACTGGTTGTGTCGCTTGTACGGCCGAGGCGCTGTGAACAGTTGGTGATCATTCCCTCTGCCTGGACGAGCATTAGACTACACATGATCCATACACATGCAGCTGGGGGCTCTCCGCAGCAACTTTTCAAGATTCTTCCCTCTCACAGCTGGCTTCTTATGATAATAATATTAAACATGCCTGATACTTCCACAGTCAGCCCAGGCCTGCATGTTTGCAGCTATTAATGATTCAGCATTCACATCCCATCCCACATCACATGTTATAAGAACACATCAGATCCACATGTTATTATAGATCATGTTATCATGTTATTACAGACGACACCCGTTCATTTAGACATTCACTCTGTCGTCTCCCTGCAGCCCTGCTATACAGGCCCGTGTCGTGTCTCTGTAGTGTTACAGTTTGCTTGTTTGTAAAATATGACGCTCTGCTGCCAGCGGACCTGTTCATGTCTGTGATTGGTCATCTGCTGCTAACTCCGCCCCTCTTTTATGTGAACGCGTCTGGATTGGGAAACCCCGGGTTGAGTGACGGAGTTGATAAGCAGCTTCGTGTGACCCGACCCCGATTGTTAGGGTTAGTTAAGCTAGATAAAGATATCCTGGGTTTGTTGAACTCGCTTCGTGGTTCAGGCCCCAGGAAGAAATCTAGACCGTAACGATAACCACGACTTGCACAAACCTTAAATCAACATGTAATGGTTTTGTAAATGTAAATGATTAACAAGCGCCTGAAACTTGATGCTGAATTGCTGAGCATGATGGGTCAGCGAGGAAACTCACAAAGACTCTAATGAGACTGTTCTGCAGAGCTTTTATTGTCACTTAACGTTCTGTTATCTGCTTGAATGGCAGCCTTGATACCCAAGAGAGATTTAAAAGCTGGCCAGGAAGATACAGTTCAGCAGTTTGAAGTGTTCAGGCCACTCCAGTCATATTTATTACCTGATGATGATGATGATGATGATGATGATGATAATAACAATAGTGACACAGAGGCCCAGACTTCCTCAGATACACGTCATGTCTGTCTTGTTTGTGAACAAACTTGTTGTTACTGTTTTACCTCTCAGACTGTTTTCTATCACTTTAATTCAGCCCAGCTTGCCCTGCCAACTCTATCAGACTACAGGAGGAACACTAAGTTCTGAAGAATGTGTTTTTATTTATGCATTTATTTGTGTTCCAGGCTGTAATGAGACAAAGTGAAGGACTCTGACAGGGTGTGATGAAGCTCTGCAGGCTCTGTGTCTGATACTGAACTCTGAGATCCAGCAGCCCTCCTCTCTCCAGCAGCAGCAGCTGTTAGTCTGTTAGTCTGCTCTCAGAGACACAGGACTGTTTCTACAGTCCAACAGCTTCAGGTAACATCAGTCAGTCCAACAGGAGGCAGAGTTAGCAGATAAGGCTGTCAGCAAGGAGAGAAGCTCTGACATTAATTGGTCTGCAGATTAAAAAATAATCCCAGGTTACTACAAACACGTTTACAATAAATGCATCTATTTTCCCCTTTAGTTGGTGAAGGTTCTCTAAATACTGGTGTTGTGAAAATAAATTTTCTGTCCTGAAATTCCACATCGGTCCATCTCTACATTTTCAGCAAACTCATGTTACTTCAGCCTGTTCAGTCAGAGAGAGACGCTCATAAACACATCATGTTTAACACACACAGAGGAACTCAGCTGGTTTCCTGTAAATGCAGAGAGGAGGATCAGCTCTGAGAACAGGAAGGAAGCTGAAGCAGGAAGAGTTCAGTCAGTTCACACTTCATTTAGAGTCCCAGAGCAGAAGGAGGAGAGCTGAAGGCTGAGACACGGTGAGTGATAATCCAACATTTTATTATTTTACTGTCAAAGTCTCTGAGTCTCTTTTCTCCCTGTGGACTGTAGAGGAAAGAAACCTCAGAGGGAACTTTGGGGGGGGGGGGGGTTACTTCCTGAGGCCTGTAGCCGCACGGTGCAGACAGCGACAGGAGGACATGTAGCATTAGAAAGCTAACGTTTAGCAGAAATCTGCACAAACAAACCACAATAAACTACTAAATGTATTAGTATTATTTCCCCCCCCACTAATCTAAAAGACGACATGTTGAGGAAGCAAAGTCTAAAATGGACCACTGCATGGATCACTGTAACCTTTTTCAGACGTTTTCAACTTTTCAGAAGCAACAGAATTATTCATTCTTTATTCTTATATTGAAGGCAGGAATATTTCACTTGATATGTAATGAATGTAGAATAAATATAAGTTTCACTTTTAATCTTAAAAATAACTTTTTCACATATTCAGATATTTGGAGCTGCAGCTTTGGCCTCTTTGTTCTGTTCAGTCTTGGTCAGGTTATTGTCATGTTGGGCCTCAGTTACCAGCTTCGCCACGTTGTGCATTAGATCACTTTGCCTTTTATGTTTGTTTGATTTGTTTAAATTTTCAGTGTTAGTGATCACACGAAGCTGGTTATCAACTCAGTAAGTCAACCCAGGGTTTCCAAATTCAGCCATGAGCATGTTAACGTAAAAGAGGCGGAGTTAGCAGCAGATGACCAATCACAACACAGCTGGCAGCAGAGCGTCATATTTTACAAAGAGCAAAGTGTAATATTGGAATGAATGCATGAAAAGAAACACAGGACAAGGATCAGCCCAGTTTAGCTTATTGCCTCATTTAGGCATCATTCCATGTAAAGAACGGCGTGATTCAGAATCAGAGTCATCACCACAATAGCTCAGTTTTATTCTTACCACCGGCATAAATCGCCTTCTTTGTTGTCCAAGTAGGAAGTTTATCAGTTGACATTTGAAACGCAGCTTCTTCACATATTTATAACCCAAAATAAAATTGATAAAGTTTAAAACAAACACAAAGTGATTGTAAAACAACAAATAGCGGCCGTAGCCTCTCACACTGCTGAAGACATGAAACACTGACATGAAACACAAAATGCAAAGAATAGCAGTGCAATAGATCTGGAGACAACATTAGATTAGGAAAGGGGTCTCTACAGTCAGGCCTGCATGACCCTCTCAAACTGTCTCCCAACAGTTGCAGTTCTTTTGCCCCGTCATTTCTCTAATATTTGGGGGACTATACAAATGGATCTCGTCCCCAATCGATTCGCAGCTGGCTCACTGTTAGTCAAAGCCAAACAACCACAGAGTCCAGAGAGCAGCAGCAGCTCTGACTGGACAGACTCAAACACAAAGACTACAAACTACAAACGCAGCTCCTGTCGGCCAATCAGAGCTCCTGCTGCTGCTCTGGTACATTTGTTAGTTTTCCTTCAGGTCTAAATTACTGTCTGACTTTAGCAGGGAGCCACGATGACGACAAAGGACCTGTTGAACACTCTGGAGGATTTAAGAGAGGACGAATTCAAGATGTTCAAATGGTATCTGAAGCAGTCTGACATGCTGGGAGGATACCAGCCCATCAAAGCATCCAAGCTGGAGATGGCAGACAGGCGGGACACTGTGGATCTGATGGTGAACGCCTTTGAACCTGATGGAGCTCTGAAGGTGACCAGGAAGGTCTTAGAGGAGATACCCAGGAAAGACCTGGTGCAGAGTCTGCCAGAGTCCGGCTCAGGACCAGAAGGTCAGTTTTGTTTTATTTTAACTTTTCTCTCTTTGAAAAGCAGGTTGGTGCAGGCGACACGATACTTTTAAAGAACAAGGTGTCTCAGTTCAGAAGCTCACTGCTTTCATTAAATAAAGTTTAATTATGTTTTACTTTCTGTGAGATGCTGAGTGAAAGCAAAGACAGCAGAACTCGATGAGCTTTAGTCGAAGCAGCATCAGTTTATCTGGAGGATTAAAGAGCCTTTAGCTGCAGGAGCTGCCACCTACCCACAGCTAAATGTGAGCTCTTCTCAGATTAACACTTACTTAGTTACAAGTGAAGGATTTTGAGTTTCCTGTATTTTGACTCTCAGCCGATCACACTGTGACTGGCAGCCTCACAGCTTTCAGGGCTTTGACTTTCACACACAGTGACGTTTTGAACTGATCTCTGGTGCATTTAGGATTTGCTTCCTGTGTACTTGCATAAATAGGAATACAGGACTAAAGGTCTCTAAAGACCCAGAGGCCCCGACAGATGCTTGGTCCGGAGAGCGGGCTGACCAGGGCCAAACTCCCGGGCCAGGTGTTTGCCCCTGTCCCTGTACTAGTGCAGTTTCCTCTAAAACCCACGCAGTAAAAGACTTTGAAAGGCCGACGGCGTCATCAGAGTTGCACTGAAGCCAGTTCAGTGTTAACAAACATTTGTTGCTTTCCCAGATGTGAGATGAAGTGACCCCAGATCAGGGAGAGCCAGGGTCCATCTTCTGTCACTGCAAAGGGCCTCGTTCACTAACCCACTAACAAGACATCCTGTTTTCTAAAGTCACAGAAATGAGCCTTAAAGTGCTCTATAGGAAAAAATCATCAGTCTTAAACTCATGTTCAAAATCAACATCTGCACTTTAATGTGTCAGAAATATTCCACATAAAGATTAGATAGAAATAAGATGTAATGTTTTCATACATTATATTAAACATAAGTTTTAACTATTTACCTTCATGTCAATTAAAATAATGTCAGTTAAATAACCTGATACTTACAGTGAAGGTTCACAGCAAACCTCTTCCTGCTCTGCAGCATGAAGATCATAAGGTCGGCACCTGAACTTTAAAACTCTCGTCTTCCAGGAGTCTCCTGATCTGTCGGAACATGGTCCACCCGTCGAGTGCAATACTTTTATCCTGGATGTTGTGATGGAGGCTTCTGTAAAGATTTGGGACAACAGACTCTGTTTTCCGGTTTAGCCTGAGTCTTGTTTAGTCCATGTTATTTCCTTTTCATTAGCCAGGACCAAGCTGGGTGGGGGGTACAGCCTTATGTCCAGCTTAGCTCTGACCCCAGTTCTCCCGTGCTTCCTTTTCTAATATTGATTAAATAAGTGAGACAAAAGCAAAAGAGTCCAGTGACGTCATGCTTTATGCACAATGTGATTGGCCGTAAGGAAATAAGTTGTACTTAAACAGAGAACTAACGATTTATTGACGGATTAATACAAAGACTGGGGCGCCGTCATGAAACCATGAAGTATGAATCTGTCCCCGGATTTTCTTCCTGAAAGGAGAGGAAGTGATTTACAGAGCAGAAAGGCTGCTGCAGCAGAAGGAAACACATTTTCAGTTCAACTTTAAAATGTAATTTCTAAGAGAGCTGTGTTTTAAAAGTTATGGTTATTAAATAAAAAGTATTTTCCTTGGTTATCTTCCAGATCCAAGACCTCCACAGAGGAACGTCCCAGCAGAGGACAGGGTCCCAGCAGAGGACAGGGTCCCAGCAGAGGACAGGCTGCTCTCAGCTCGGTCACAGTTTGTGAGCAGAGTGTCTGAACCTGTTCTGAACCAGCTTCTGGATAAACTCCTTGAGCGTGGCGTTATAAATGATGGAGAAATGCAGTCAGTCAGAACAAAAGCCGGAGCAGATAAAGCAGATAGAGCTCGAGACCTGATCGACACGGTGCGAGGAAAGGGAACTGAGGCCAGTTCAGCCCTGATCGCGGCTCTCTGTGAGGTGGATCCCTGCCTTTCCAGAGTGCTGAAGTTCAGATGAAGCAAAAGCAAGAATCTGTGATGATGATGATGACGATGATGATGATGATGACGATGGCGGTCTCACATTACTTCTTGTAATCTTTGAATCAGAAGTTTTTAAGTGTTTCCAGTAAAAGGGCTTTGAATCTGAAAGCGTCACAAGTGATGGAGCTAAACTCGGACTTGGAAAAACAATTCTAAGAGGTCGTGTCTTCAAACATGAACTACAACAGACAGAAGCTTTTTGTCACCAGGACAACGGGTCTAATTAAAAGTGTGATCAAAGACCTTTTAAAGCCAAATGAAAAGAAAGAACCAAACATCTTATTGTTGTTTGTCTTTCACCTTTTCATCTCACGTGGACATCAGCATCTTTCCCCTGACTTTGTATTGATCTGTGCAGCTTCTGTTTGTGTTTGTGTTTGTGTTCTGTCTGAAGGGTGAACGTTCCTCAGGAATCTGTGTGGAACATCTAACAGTCCTACAGTCACTCACAGGCAACAGTCTGTTTTTCTGTTTAAATCTAATAAAATAGTACCAAGTCAACAACTGTACACAGAAACATCAATGTAGGAGTGTTAATTAAGTAGCAGCACATTAAAAAACAAAAGAAACAGACTGTGAGTGAACAAATATGCTCATTACAAGTAGCTTCGATTCAAAGGAATCTTATATTAATCACCTGCCTATTTCCATTTCTAGATGTCTGTTGAATAAATAACTTCCTTTTGAGCTGGAACATCTGGTTTATGTGTGCGTCTCTTTTCCCCACAGAAGCTGGGATGTAACATAATCTGTGTGGTTTCTTCTACATCGTCTCCACAGGGCCGACGTGTCGAAGTAGTTTAACTGCTGATTTTAGGTGGAATCAAACGACAGACCAGTTAAACTCCCTCCATTGTTTCCAACTTGTCCAAGGTAAAAGGTTGTTTATTAAAGGTTGTACACAGAACAGAAGGTTTCATGCGACACACAGAACTTATCAGGTAATTAAATGTGTATTAAAATATGATAACACATAAAATAAAACAACTGGCTGCATACAGTCGTTTACACCGATCAGCCAGAACATTATGACCACTGACAGGAGACGTTAACGGCACTAAATATCTGGTAACCATGGTTACTGTCAGGCAGCAGGTGAACATTGTGTCCTCAGAGTTGATGAAGAATCACTGATGCACGTGGGGAGTGAAGGCCGGCCCCTTCGGTCCGACCCAACAGATGAGCTCCTGAGGGTCCGACTGCTGAAGAGGTTAGTAGTGCTGGTTCTGAGGTCAGAACACACAGTGCATTGTAGTTTGTTGGAACTGGACTCCCCCAGGCTGTGTGCCGAATAGCCTCTAAACCATGTGTGTGAATGTTAGTTTCTGTTTGAGCACTTAGGCTCAGTGTGTGTGAATGCTGAAGTAGTGTAAAGCGCTTTGAGTGGTCGAAAAGACTAGAAAGGTGCTATACAAGTACGGAGCGTTTTATCCATATGCAGACACGTGTCTAACATTCTGCAGTGTATTTTTAAAATCCGAATGTAAACAGCAGCAACAAGATGATAACCTGGTTTCACCTTTACAATAAATTCAAATTCAGCTTTATTGACATGAATGTATAACAACAATATTGCCAAAGCTACATATAAATTACATAATAACAATAAACAGGGTTCGTCTGACTGTTTGAGCACCAAGCGTCATCGATGTAAAACACAGAGTCCACCTCCTCTCATCTCGCCAGAGTCTCTCAGCTTGGATCACGGACCCCCCTCCGAGTGCTTGATCCGGGATGTTGATGGACCAGGTAAAGATGTGGGCCGAACAGTC
The DNA here is from genome assembly GCA_024633595.2 of Lepomis macrochirus. NCBI lineage: Eukaryota > Metazoa > Chordata > Actinopteri > Centrarchiformes > Centrarchidae > Lepomis > Lepomis macrochirus. The sequence goes on along the minus strand of JALXJV020000011.1, from coordinate 980,870 downwards.
TCAGATTTCCGTTGCTTGGCCAGCATGGCTCCTGTCCTGGCTCTCTTTCCTCTGAGTGATCACATATGATATCTGGTCCAGTTGATCTGGCTAGTGGATTGAGGTCTGCTGCTCAGTGACCTTATGGACGTATGTTGAGTTTCATGTATATCATATCAAACATCTGATGGAAATTTAATTAATTTTGCCGCCTCAGTTTCAGATATGATGTTGGGTTCCTGATCCTCTCTTGACTCTGCAGACAGCTGAACATTTCCTCCACACCGTGACTGTGCTGCTGAAACATGCACATTATTACCAGCTCGAACTCTGTCCAAAACAAAACCGATGACAGAAAACAAACAGAAACCACCACCTGAAGGGGGACCAGGGTTCAACTGAGAGCTGACAGAAACATCTGCAGAGGGAGAGAACAGGTCAGAGTGTTGTTCTTTGTTTCAGCCACTAGATGGAGGCAGAGCTTCACTGATGGACAGAGAAGATGCAGCTGCAGCAACAGGCAGAGGAGCATCAGGTCAAACAGCTGAGAAACTCTGATGGTGACTTTAGAAGAAGAAGAAACACGTTACTGCAGCAGGACTGTTTAGTTCTTCTCAGGGTGACGGAGAGAAACGTTTCCTGTTTCTGATGCTGAACGTTTAAATACTTTGTTTGTATGAAGATCAGCTTTCCAGTTCTGTGCTTTAGGATTTATTTCCCATCAGGCCTTTTTGTCTGACAGACAAGTTGCTGTTGTTTATTTCATCATCATCACTATTGTTGTTCCTGCTGCTGAAGGCTGTTTTAATAATTCAGTGTGAGATGTGGAACTGTAGTATGCACTGATTTTGTGTTATTTATGTTACATCCTGCTGCTGAAGTGAGGCTCGGCGATAATAAAAACTCCTTGAGCAGTAATTGTAAACATATCACAGTGTAAACACAAACAGGAAACTGTGACTGAAAGAGCTGAAGCAAACGCATCATTTCAATTATTATCATATCTTCATGTTAATTCAATCTGCCCACCTCAAAGGAAAAGGAAATCAAAAAGCTAGATATTTGTAAAGAGACAAAGAAATTCATTATTAATTAATTATTTGTTACCATAAAAAATATCTTTACAAACTATTTTCCTGAACAGCAAAAGAGAATTTCACATTTTTAATTTTACATTGTTCCATAATTTCATCCCTAAAATAGAAATCCATCTTCTTTAAATATCTTTGCTTTTTGAAAAGATCTCAGATCAGATTTGCTCTCCTGTAGTGAAAAACACAGAGTGACTTTGAATCAGCCCTGATTATTATATCTGCTGATTTTATAAATATTTAATTCATAACTCTGGAACATAGAAACAGTGATTTAGTGAGATTACAATTACCAACTTTAGTAATTATATTATTATCAAGAGAAGCAGATTAAAGAAGATATGAACTCCAGGACAGACACTGATCCAGTCTCATCTGTGCTTTTATTGTGAAGGTCGGCACCTTTAAACAGGCGTCTAGTTTGTTTTATTGTGAAAGCTTCGAGCGGAAGTCACGTGGTTAGCGTTGCCTGACTTGATGGTGTCTCTGAGAGGAAACTTGCTGCAGACAGACCTTTTTATCTTCAGTGTGTGAGACAGACGGAGGGTTTCTGTGTCTCTGCAGCTGCAGTCCGAACTCCGCCTGAAATCCTGCCGATTTAACCACCGCGGCTAACTGAGCTGCAGCCCGACGGCAGGTCCGAGCAGCTGGCCGGAGAGCCGCCGAGCAAAGCTGCTCCAAGCTGATGACCCGTGAGTAGAGTTCCTTCCGAGGCTGCGGTGTCGGTGTTGTTTCTGGATGTGAGTCAGACCCGGGAAAGCTCCGGTATTCCCACATTCCACCCCCCGAGATCAGCTAACGGTCGCTAGGCTAGCGAGTTCTATTTTCGGACACGGTTTTAGCCAGCCTCCGCTTTCCTAACCCGGGAACTGAAAGATAAATCACAGATGGGCAGAGCTCCGCTGCTCATCAGTAATCATGTGTGGCTTCCCTGAATCCGCTAGATCATGTTCTTTAACTCGGCAGACATCTCACTGACTGGAATGCATTTAAATATGAAGATAATAAGGTAAATCACCCTGCTGCTGCAGCTGGTCAGAGGGTTTGTTGTTGCGAATAACAGGTGACTTCATCCTAAAAGATGAAGGTTAGATTCAGAAACATGGCTGCTTTGTGTTTCACATTCATGCAGGACTGAGGAGAAGACCCCCCAGGATCAGGGACTTTCCTTAGTTTTATGATATGAAATGTGCAGCTTGTTTGTTTTTAAAGGGATCCTTAAAACTGAAGATTTTTAAATGGAGTTCGGCGCAGACTGGGATTATGGCTTAACTTTCATTTCCCCTCTTTGTTGTACTTTGGCTCAGTTACAGTCTGTTATGATGAAAAGGCTGTGAGGACGTGACTGCTAAGAGTCTCTAAAGTCAATGTTTGATTCTTACTTTAAGGATTATGAACCAAGAGGACACCTGACACCTGCTAACTCACCTGCTCAGGTGTTCGCTGACATCAGCTGACAGCCAGGCTCTTAATGTAACACAGGGTCAGATTAGATGACAGGATGAAAAGACGTCCTGGGCTTGTTTACTGTAAACCTGTGCTGCCTTCAGGTGCAACATGTTCCCTGTTTATTTCTCTCCCTAACAACAATAACAGCAGCTTCATTTTCACGTCTCCATGTTGGACAGTAAGCAGCTCTGCAGCGACTTTCTACACTCTGCACAGATACGTCTTTAGTAAGGTTACTCTGACACACAGGCGTCTTTTCCACCGGGGAAACTTTCTGAAAATGTTCTGAAAAATAGTTTGCAACAAAAAAATGTTTAACAAAATGTTTATTTGCAAGGTAAGAAAACACACAATGCAGTTTCAACATTAAAGAAACAGATGTGCGTTTGTCCAAAGAAAGTAACTTCGTCGTTTCAGCATCAACACTCACATCGCAGCGTCTGGGAAGCTCAAAGAAGGTTTCAGACAGGAAATGAATGTTAAATATCTTCTCGTCTTGTTCCTATGAACTCGTAATCTTCAGCATCGTCACGTCTCTAATCTGACCGGGGGGGGGGATGAAGCTGTGGCGTGGCCGTGTTGACGGACTCTCTTCCAAAGTCCTGCGAGGCGTCCAGCTGTCCCCGTGCACAGAGCTGAGTCCTCTCTCTCTCTCTCTGCAGTGTGATGTGAGGCGATGCTCGCTCGGCCACCATGGCCAGTGTCACGCTGAGGTACTTCTGTTACGGCTGCCTCGTCACCTCGGCCACCTGGTCCGTCCTCCTCTTCCTCTACTTCTCTCTGGGGGCGGAGCCCGGACGCGGCAGGACGCCCCTGCAGCACCGCGGCCAGCCGATTACCAAGGGCTTGGCCGACCGGAGGGCGGGGCGCCGGCCTCTACCGGCCAATAAGGGAGGAGAGCTGTCGCCAGAGATGGGTGAGTGACTGCGGTGTGTTCGGGTGCTGCTGGGAACATTAAAGCTCTGTGGCACTGAGTCCTGGTCTCTGGAGTCCTGGTCTATGTGTGACACTGTGAGTCTCGGTTTCTCTGTGACACTGAGAGTCCTGGTCTCTGTGACACTGAGAGTCCTGGTCTCTGGTCTCTGGAGTCCTGGTCTCTCTGTGCTGTGACACTGAGAGTCCTGGTCTCTGGTCTCTCTGTGCTGTGACACCGTGAGTCCTGGTCTCTCTGTGACACCATGAGTCCTGGTCTCTCTGTGACACCATGAGTCCTGGTCTCTCTGTGACACTGACAGTCCTGGTCTCTCTGTGACACTGACAGTCCTGGTCTCTCTGTGACACTGACAGTCCTGGTCTCTCTGTGACTCTGACAGTCCTGGTCTCTCTGTGACTCTGACAGTCCTGTTCTTTGGTCTCTGGAGTCCTGGACTGTGACACTGAGAGTCCTGGTCTCTGTGTGACACCGTGAGTCTTGGTCTCTGGAGTCCTGGTCTCTCTGTGCTGTGACACTGAGAGTCCTGGTCTCTGTGACATGTCTGTGTGCAGGGATGATCTTTAACGAAGCAGACCAGGAGCTGAGGGACAGCGGGTACCATCGACACGCCTTCAACGTTCTGATCTCCACCAGACTGGGATCCCACAGGGACCTGCCCGACACCAGAGACTCCCAGTAAGAACCAGCGGGGGGGTTATTTTAAGAGTCTGTCACTGATATTTACAGATTAATGCTGTCAAGTGAACGCAGCGCAGACTGAGCAGGTAAACCCGTCTCCAGCAGCCTGAATGTGGAGACACTGAAGGTTTAACTGAACGCAGCACAGAGACACTTTTCAGATGTTGGACCTGAGAGACGTTGTTGCTAAATGATTTGTTCGGCCAGCGACACGTTTCCCGCTCTGCTGCTTAGCTCTGACCGATGCAGCGTTCAGCAGTGATAGTTTGGCGTCTGCAAATAATAATAATCTACCATAAATGATATTTATGATAAATGATCTGATAACTGATGAAGCGTGTGTCCCATGCATGCCGGTCCTTTTGATAAGGCTTAGGAGAGAGAGCCGGTCGTCCGCTAACAGCAGTTCGATCCCCACCTCTTCCTGTCGAACCGTCCAAAGACGGCAAACCCCAGATCGCTCCTGGTGGTTGGCTGCTTATGAAACATTTTGTGCAGCAGGCTCTCTGTCAGACCTTCATCTTCAGATCCTTTAGTTCTGCCTTCTGTGTTTGTCTCTCTGGACCTCAGTGAGGTGACCTGAGTTACGATTCTGCAGAAGTTGTTAATATTTGAGCTGTCAAACAAATGCACATTGCCAAGGCAACCAGTCCTACTCCGCTTAGACATGACAGAGTCCACAGTCTGCTGGCCGCTGAGGGCGAGTTAGCCTCAATAATGTGTAACAAAAAGCCTGTCAATATTTAAATATGTGTTGAATCAAAATACTTTTATAAGCCAAAGTCTAGTTTATGTATCACTAGGATTACTGCGAGTAACTTCTACAATGACCAATAGCAAACATACATAATCTAACGAACAGCATGTTAACACCGCATTTAAAACACAACGGAGTAAAAAAGGATAGCGAGAGATATTTAAAATACATTTTAGAAAAATTCAGTGACTGACGAGAGTCAGGAAGCACAGGGTTAGCTTTCAGGCTAATCCCCTTCAGTCTTTCATCAACAGTTTGCAAGCAGCACACGGAGCTCCGCTTTAGTCTGGAGAAGTTGCAGCTGCTGTAAAGTATAACGTTACTGCACATTTACTGCTGCACGAGGCTTGTTGCTGACCTGTTTGTTTCAAGCTCTGGCTCAGCTCTTCCTCTCTTGATAAACCTGTTTACTGATGGTAAACCCGCTTACTGATGATAAACCCGTTTACTGATGATCAATCCATTTACTAATGGTCAACCCGTTTACTGATGATAAACCCATTTACTGATGATAAACCCGTTTACTGATGATAAACCCGTTTACTAATGGTAAACCCGTTTACTGATGATCAACCTGTTTTCGGATGATAAACCTGTTTACTGATGATAAACCTGTTTACTGATGATAAACCCGTTTACTAATGGTAAACCTGTTTACTGATGATAAACCTGTTTTCGGATGATAAACCCGTTTACTGATGATAAACCCATTTACTGATGATAAACCCGTTTACTGATGATAAACCCGTTTACTAATGGTAAACCCGTTTACTGATGATCAACCTGTTTTCGGATGATAAACCTGTTTACTGATGATAAACCTGTTTACTGATGATAAACCTGTTTACTGATGATAAACCCGTTTACTAATGGTAAACCTGTTTACTGATGATAAACCTGTTTTCGGATGATAAACCCGTTTACTGATGATAAACCCGTTTACTGATGATAAACCCGTTTACTGATGATAAACCCGTTTACTGATGATAAACCCGTTTACTGATGATAAACCCGTTTACTGATTATAAACCGCTCTCTGCAGGTGTCGGGATAAGGTGTATCCTCTGACTCTACCTTCTGCCAGCGTGGTAATCTGTTTCTTCAACGAAGCGTTCTCCGCCCTGCTGAGGACCGTCCACAGTGTGCTGGACCGTACGCCGACCTACCTGCTGCACGAGATCATCCTGGTGGATGACTACAGTGAGCTCGGTAACGTCCAGGATACACTGATTTTGACTGATGACATGTTTTCCTTGTTCTGTTCGTGGTCTGACTACAAGAAATGTGTTTGAATTGATTATTGAGACTCCGTGTTGGTGTGTGTTGATTCAGAGGAGCTGAAGGATGACTTGGACCGATGCGTTAAGAGGGAGCTGCAGGGGAAAGTCAAACTGGTGAGAAACCAGAGGAGGGAAGGACTCATCAGGGGACGCATGATAGGAGCCTCACATGCTACTGGTTCGATCCTACATCCTTAAACCCTGCCTCCTTAATCCTTATAACCTTGTTCCCTATATCCTTAATCTGCATGTTCCTGTTCCCTTCTGCCTTAAAACAACTACAAGCAGTTTGTAAGTGGTTCTGAAACAGTTCCGTTGTAGCGCTGATACCTCTGTATGACCTGTATTTGCAAAGCGAGACCAGCAGCATGAAGATTGGCTGTTGGCGATCAGGAAAGAGAAGGGGACAGTGACAGAGCACGGGTGGAAGCCTTGGTCACTCGTTCAACAGATGGAGACAGTTGTTGGATTTGAAAGGATTTAAAAGTGACCCTGAAGTGGGCCTCTTCTAAGACAACTGGCTGATAATTGACAGTTAGTGTTGGCCTTGCTGCCGAGCTGTATTGTTGGCTTGTTGTTATGAAGACGTGACATTAGCAGGTAGTGTTGCTAACTTGAGCTTCCTCAGCAAAATGACTGTTACTGAGTAACAAAATCTGTGTAGGTTTACACCTAACCTGGTCTAAAACACAGCTGACTTTGTTTCTCCATCGTGATATTAACAGCTATCAATCGTCCCGAGCCACAAATTGATGCATTACCTCATCGCTGTGCATCCTGTTTTTCACTTGTTTCCAAAACAGATTCACACACTAACCAGATCAAGATCTTTACGACACAGCAGTGGAAACACTACTGCTTTTTGTTCACAGGGGGCGCCAGAATCAACACAAATGGGAGTTGTTAGAAAAAAATCTTTCTTGAAATAAAAATACATTTATAAATTAAAATTCCTTGTGGACGATTTAACCTGTTCATCCTTGTTCCCTACCTCCTTACCTGTACATCCTTGTTCCCTACTTCCTTAAGGCTTGTGTCCATATAGCCTATTGTCTGAGCCCCAGCGTCGTTCTTCAGTTGTTCCCAGCGAGCAGAGAGCGAACGCAGCAGCATTCGCCCGTCTACAGAAAAGTGGCTGCAGGACTTTTCAGAGCCGTCCGTGCATTTTTGTGCTTCTAGTTGAAAATCTCTGGACGTTTCAGAAACACGCTGTCGCTGTCGCTCCTTTGCAGGCAACCAATCACATATTAGATGCAGCAGGACTCGTCACCCTGGTAACCAAGACTATGGAGGAGAAGCTTGTTGTCTATCTGAGCTTTATGAAATGTCGTCTTAGCAGAGACAGAAAAGCCTATTTGCTGATCGGCCCGACACTGACTGTTGTTGGTGAGTGTTTCTATCACCCTTCACCTCGTTAGCTTGTTGTTAGCTTGTTGTCAGCCCTCTGTTTTCTTTCTCTCACTGCACAGTCGCTTCATCCCAACGCTCCCCAGATTCTGCCTGGAAAAAAAAGCTATATGGACACAAGCCCTGAACCTGTACTACCTTACTTCCTACATCCTTGTTTCCTTTATCCTAAATGTGTGCATCCTTGGTCCCTACATCTTTATTTTCCACATCCTGTTCATGCATCCTTGTTCCCTATATCCTAATTGTTGCATCATTTTTGCTACTTTAATCCATGTACTTCTGTGTACACCTGATATTCTATAATCTATACATCCGTATCCCAAGCAGGGCAGTCCTTACCTCCCTCTTCCCTTCATCCCTGCACCCTAAATCCTACACCCTTACTGCCTTTGAGACTCTGGGAACCCATCTGAGTTGTGCGTTGATCCCTGACTTTATTTGTGGAGGTTGCTCCGGTGGGGCCTCTGGATCCTGAAGGTCATTTACAAGCTTGGCTCTACTCGCGCTTCCGCTAGGTGAGACCAGGTTGACTTGATCCCCGTCCTGTCTCTGTGCGCCCAGGTGAGGTGCTGGTCTTCCTGGACAGTCACTGCGAGGTGAACCAGGCGTGGCTGCAGCCTCTGCTGGCTCCCATCCAGAAGGACCGCCGCACCGTCGTCTGCCCCGTCATCGACATCATCTCCGCCGACACACTGTCCTACTGCGCCTCGCCCATCGTCAGGGCGGCTTCAACTGGGGCTGCACTTCAAGTGGGATCCGTCCCCCTCCGAACTCAATGGGCCGAGGGATCCACCGGGCCGATCAGGTAACCAGCTGACCGGGTAACCAGCTGACCGACTGACCAGGTAACCAGCTGACTAACCAGGTAACCAGCTGACCAACTGACCAGCTGACCAACTGACCAGGTAACCAGCTGACCGACTGACCAGGTAACCAGCTGACCGACTGACCAGGTAACCAGCTGACCAACTGACCAGGTAACCAGCTGACCAACTGACTGACCAGGTAACCAGCTGACTAACCAGCTGACCGACTGACCAGGTAACCAGCTGACCGACTGACTGTCAGGTAACCAGCTGACCGACTGACTGACCAGGTAACCAGCTGACTAACCAGGTAACCAGCTGACTAACCAGGTAACCAGCTGACTGACCAGGTAACCAGCTGACTGACCAGGTAACCAGCTGACCGACTGACTGTCAGGTAACCAGCTGACCAACTGACCAGGTAACCAGCTGACCGACTGACCAGGTAACCAGCTGACCGACTGACTGTCAGGTAACCAGCTGACCGACTGACTGACCAGGTAACCAGCTGACTGACCAGGTAACCAGCTGACTAACCAGGTAACCAGCTGACTGACCAGGTAACCAGCTGACCGACTGACTGTCAGGTAACCAGCTGACCGACTGACTGACCAGGTAACCAGCTGACTGACCAGGTAACCAGCTGACTTAACAGGTAACCAAACCTGATCTCTACCTGATCTCCCCTCAGGTCCCCCACCATGGCAGGCGGTCTCTTTGCTATGAACAGGAAGTATTTTAACGAGCTCGGCCAATACGACGCCGGCATGGACATATGGGGCGGGGAAAACCTGGAGATCTCCTTCAGGGTGAGAGAGTTTGTGTTTTACTGACTGTCAGTGAAGGCGTCCTTCAGTCTGAGCCAATAGAAACACTTCCAAGTGCTGGACCTGGTCTCTGCCCTGGTCTCGGACCTGGTCTTGGACATGGTCTCGGCCCTGGTCTAGGACCTGGTCTCGGCCCTGTTTTCGGCCCTGGTCTCCTGGTCTTGGCCCAGGTCTCGGCCCAGGTCTCGGCCCTGGTCTTGTACCTGGTCTCGGACCTAATGTCCTGGTCTTGGGCCTGGTCTTGGACGTGGTCTCGGACCTAATGTCCTGGTCTCGGCCTTGGTCTCGTACCTGGTCCCGGCCCTGGTCCCGGACCTGGTCTCGGCCTGGTCTCGCCCTGGTCTCTCTCTCATGCCCCTTTGTGTCGATGTCTCTGGCTCAGATCTGGATGTGTGGCGGTCAGCTGTTCATCATCCCCTGCTCCAGGGTCGGACACATCTTCAGGAAGAGGCGACCCTCTGACTCGCCGGGGGGCAGGAACACCATGGCCCACAATTCCTTGCGGCTAGCTCCACGTATGGATGGACCGAGTACAAGGTATGCGCACACGGACACGGAGCGCAGATCCGACTGCGTCCTCTGACCTCACTTCCTGTGTCTCTGTGGTCCAATCAGGAGCAGTATCTGTCTCTGCGTCCGAGCTTGTGAAACGCAGCTACTGGCGACATCAGCGAGCGATGGCGTTGAGGAAGCGGCTGCAGTGTCAGTCGTTTCGCTGGTACCTGGACACGGTGTACCCGGAGATGCAGACCGTCGCCAACGGCCACAAGCAGCAGCAGCAGCCGCTGTTCGTCAACAAGGGCCTGAGGCGGCCCAAAGTCCTGCAGAGAGGACGGGTACCTGAACGCAGCACCACAGTCTCATGACATATGTTGATTCAGACCGTCTCACTTTGCTCAGCGTGGAACGTTTGAACTAGAGCTGCAGCCACAGACGAGAGAAGTGGGCGTGGCCGCCGTGACGTCACCTGCTGGTTTGTGGACTCGGTGGGCAGCTCCGGTTCAAAGCAGTTCAGCTTTCTGTCACGCTTCAGTAGACGGTTTCACTGCAACACTCAGCTTTAATCTGAGCCGTTACCTGCCAGCTCAGATGTTAACCAGACGTTTCTCAATGAACCTTAATGAACTCTGAACCTCAGACTCTGAACCGCAGACTCTGAACCGCAAACTCTGAACCTCAGACTCTGAACCTCAGACTCTGAACCTCAGACTCTGAACCGCAGACTCTGAACCGCAGACTCTGAACCGCAGACTCTGAACCTCAGACTCTGAACCGCAGACTCTGAACCGCAGACTCTGAACCTCAGACTCTGAACCTCAGACTCTGAACCGCAGACTCTGAACCTCAGACTCTGAACCTCAGACTCTGAACTTCAGACCCGGTCCTGAGCCTCTACCTCGCGTCCTTTGACCTGATAACTTCTCCGTGTTGCTGTGACTCTCCTGAAAGTTTGCACCAAGTCAGCTGATGAACCTTTTGTTGTCCGCCGTCTTTCAGCTCCGTAACCTAGCGACCGGGCGCTGTCTGGTGGCCCAGGGCCGAGCCAGTCAGAAGGGAGGAGTCGTCGTCCTGCGACCGTGTGACCCCCGTGACCCCGAACAGGTGAGCCGACCGCAACCGTCACACACAGCCGGGTCCTTGGTCCTGGTCCTGTGATTAGAGAGCGAGCATCATTTTTTCCACCCAGGGTCCCTGGATATTTACTAAACATTTAATTTGTGCATTGAAAGCCAAAAGAAACTCGTCCTAATGAGCTTAAAGGGTTTAGGAGTTCACTTCATTAAACTCTCAGCTCCACGGACTCGTTAACAGCCAGACTCCTCCTGAACCTGAAGTATAACGTTAGAGCCTGTGTGCAGGACAGAGCTGCACACCAGCTGATCTCAGACCAGCTGATCTCAGACCAGCTGATCTCAGACCAGCCGATCTCAGACCAGCCGATCTCAGACCCGCTGATCTCAGACCCGCTGATCTCAGACCTGCTCTAGCTGAGCTGATTAACGTCAGAGTCCTTTAAAAGCATGAAATAAGTCTTGGGCAGATTCCAGGAGCCTTGAAAAACACACTCTGGTGCCCTTTTGAAGGTTCCAGATATCCTTGAGAACGTTTCCAGGGCCTTGAGTGTTTCTCTAACAGAAGAGTGACGGCTGTAAGTACTGAAGGAGCGACCGATCGATACTGACTGCGTCTCTGCGTCTGCAGGACTGGACCCTACGACGAGGAGGGTCAGCTGGTCCTGGCGGGTCTGCTGTGCCTGGATGTGTCAGAGGTCAGGACCTTTGACCCCCCCAGACTGATGAAGTGTCACGGCTCGGGGGGGTCGCAGCAGTGGAGCCTGGGGGTGAGACGCCAACACACACACGTATCACACACTACTCTGTCACTGTAAACGCTGCTCTCTGATTGGCTGTCAGGTCTCCATCACAGTCATCGATGCCCCCCCCCCTCCCTCTCTCTCTCTCTCTCTCTCTCTCTCCCTGACCTCTGCCCTCTGCGATCTGTCGTCACGGCAGCACTCGTTAGTGCTCTGGGGACCAGAGAGCAGTATGGGTAAATGAGACAGAAGATCAGCTCTCACCTCAGAGTCTGTAAGGCTAAACTGGACAGGTGTAGGGACAGATGAGGCCAGCAGAGGGCCGAGCAGTCTGAGACCTGATTCCGGGGAGGGGGGATCATGTCTCTGTGGAGCCAGACAGAGGGGGGGTCCACGGTCCACCTGCCTTCAGGGTCGAAGGTCAGCTGATACTTGTTTTTAATGAGTCTGTGGAGGTTTGTTTTCTTGGTTGTTTTCTGTCAGCCTCTGGACCGGGGAGATGATGAGCGAGGGAAGTTAGCCCGTGTAGCGCTCTGCTGAGCCGGGCCTGGTTCTGTCCAGCAGCATCAATAAAGGCCGAGCGGACCCGGCTGGCGGCTCGTCGCCTCGCTCTGAGGGACGCTATATTTGGCCCTGTGGCAAACGCTGGCGACAATAGTTAGGTCCGTTTCTGAGCACCAGAGGGAAATATTTCAATCTACACGTTCCAGTGGCCCCGACAGGCAGGTACCGGTCACATAGGAGCTGGGTCGGGTCCGGGTCCCCTGCCCCTTAGAAACCCTGAACCTGCAGCTTCTTTACAAACCGTCATCTCTCTCTGTCTCCTGCAGAAGTCGAACCGGCTCTACCAGGTCTCCGTGGGTCAGTGTCTCTCCGTTGCTCAGCCAATCGGGCCCAAGGGTTACGTCTCCATGGCGATATGCGACGCCTCCGAGGCACAGCAGTGGCACCTGGAGGGCTGAGCAGGACGAGGCCCCGCCCCCCCACTGACGGACAGTTTGTTTTAGAGACAATCAGGTTTTCGTCTGTCTTTGTGTTTTACTGTTTTAGTTTCTGTCAGGGCGACTTTTATTAACCAGCTGATTTTATTTAGTTTCATGTCTTCTAAGGTTTTAAATGCGGCTCCAGATTCAGTTCCAGGACAGACTGAACAAACTGCACGGAAACATCCTGGAATACTTTGGATTACGGAGAAATAACCAGCAGGAGGAGTTTTCTTTTAATTTACTTTGCTTTTTTAGGTCCAAACAGGCTTCCAGGCCAGACCTTGAAAGTCCTGGAGTAACACTATGAACTTGTTGACTTGTGACCCGTCAGGACAGACTTCGATATTTCCAGTTTCTCTCCAGGCTGACCTGCAACGTGTTGGTATTTATTTAAACAGCCTGATGTAGTCTCCAGGAGCGGTCCGCCTGACGTCGTCGTCATGTCGATGTGTAACTCACCTGCATGAGGTCAGGTGACGTGATGGCCAGGTGACAGCAGCCAGGAGGTTTTAATGTTTATTGTCTTTGTGTCATTTCATCTTGAATAAATCTTTTAAACCCTCAGACTGAAGAGCAACGTTGTGTTTGTTGTGAACCAGGTAGATCGTTAGCTTGTTAGCTCGCTGGCTAACGGGAGCAGTAAATCCTGAAGTCCGATATAATGTCATATTTACATTTTAACCCTGGTGTAACTCAGGACCAGGGCTCTCATTCATAAACGTACAAAACAGGGCTGGAAACGTGTGGACGCCATTTCCCAAGCAAAGGTGGTGATCTATAAAAAAACAAACTTGTGCGTCCTGTCAGTAAACTCTGAACCATGCGTACGCACATAAAGAGGAGAGAACAGAAACGGCGCCTCACATGGCAGAAGGATGAAACTGTTTGAAATGAAGAGGCCTCCTGCTGTGTGAAATGTTACAGGCTTAAAGCCTTTCTGAATAATCAGACACCTGTTTGATTGATTTGCCCTGAAGTGCACAATAAAAAACATAATTTGCGGAGCACAAAAAGAACCATGACTGAGGATAATAAACACAAACGGAGATTCTGTTTCTGCAAAAGAACACCTCAAACATGTTGGACAGTTTAATCAGGAATCAGATTAATTAATAGGCTACTTGCATGCATTGAGATTTATTCTCATAAATAAGGTGACCAGGAGACAAATTATATTTACATTGATGCCATTTTCAATGCATCAGCCGAGCAAATACGAGAGGACTGAGACTCCCCAGGGGGCGCCAGAGAGCTGAAGGCAGGCAGAGATCCTGCAGGAGGTGGGTCAGAGTCCTGAGTCAGTCTGATCTGAACTCTCAGACGTGAAACACACGTTGAATCATCCAGGACTTCACGAGGATCTCATGATCTGTCTATCCAGAACCCAGAGAGGGACTCTGCAGGACTTCCTGTTTTTAAAGAGGTCCATCGTGTTATTCAGAGGTTGGACCAGAACAGGTCTACATGGTTTGATCTTTGTCTCACTGCTCCTCTTTTCATACTTGTGCTGAACGCTCTGTTTCAGTCACTCTCACTTCCATCAGATGTTTGCTACCAGCCAATAAGAGGCAGAGTAGGGCGGGTCCTGACAAGTCGTACATTTTCCAGCTTCAGAAGCTCGAGTGGACCAAGAGTTTCAGAGCAGAGAGTTATTAACTGTAACAGGTTTGACCTGAGCTCCGTCTCCACATCACCGTAACAGCTGCTTCACTTTGCAAACCTGATACAGGAACCAGGATTTATAGCACAACAAAGGAGAGGGGAGAAGACACGAAGCAGGATATGACCCCTGTAAGTTTCCTTCAGGAAACCAAGCTAAATCTGAATTCAAGCTAACTGCTAACAGCAGCTGCTAACAGCTGATGAGCAGGATGGAGGGTTTAGAGCTCCGTTGGTCTGAGTTCTGCTTTCACAGGGAGAAACACATTTAAATGAAATGTAGAGGAGGCCGACGCAGAGACTCAGAGAGCTGGTGTTACTGTTTATATCATGGAGATTATAGAATGTAATCGATGACGTGTGTGCTGATCAATAACCTGAAGTGGCCCCTGAGGTGGGGATAGGTTGATACTGTGTAAGAACAGGCCGAATGGTGGCTTCCAGCATGATTAGCTTTCTCTGCTCGTCAATACAGACACACAGTAACAGCTTTGATCTCTCCGTCAGCAGGAAGTATCTGGAACCTGTGTGAGGGTCTGAGACTGCAGGCCTTAGCAGCTCAAATCTTTTTGTTTGACAGTTCACATTACAGTTTAAATGTGGCCCGGATCAGACTCCAGATGAACTGTCCTCGGCCTGAAAGTGACCCACATGCGCAGAAGAAGAACACGACGTCACACAGCAGCAGCTGTCATACAGACGTAAACAAGGATCAGCAGGTTAGCTCAGTTTTCATTGTCCTCTCACAGGTCACATTACCCCTGAATTATGTTCACAACTTTCTGTTCGTTTCCTTACGGTTTCTGCCGCTGGACAACGCATCTGTCCCCACAACTCACTGCCCCCCCCCACTGTGTCCGCCGGGACGAACAGCATGCCGGTACCTCAGCAGAGCTCTGTGGAAGAAAGGGAATCTGAGCAGATGATAGTGAGGTAGAGGAGGAAGAGAGTGGAACAGCTGCTCTACAGTATCGGATCTGGACCACATATGGAAGTGGCCCAAATCCACATGACTTGGCCCGTTCACACTGTTATAAAGAGATCAGGTCTGCCTTGGTCTGCAGTCTGAACGCAGTCTGATTTCATTTGTAACCACTAAATCCCTTCCCAAGGCCCCCCTTGGATCTCCTCAAGGACCACTACAAACCGTTTAGAGACCCCTGAAACCTTTTCATGAACCCTGAAATCGGACGACTATGAAATAATCAAGGCTCCTGGAATCCGGTAGAAACTGCCCAAACATCCACACAGACAAACTCTTCAAGGACACCTGGAACCTAACTTCTACCAACTCCCCCCAAAATAAGGACTCCTGGAAACTCCTGAAGGTCCACTAGAAACTGTGCAAGGGGCCCTGGAACCTCCTTACACCTGGAAACTACTAAATATCTCCCTAAAACTAATGACTCCTGGAATCAGACCTGATCTGAACTGCCCAAGGATGACTCCGTCCGTCTCAAGGACTCCTGGAAACTTCTGAAGGTCTACCAGAAACTGTGCGAGGGTTCTGCCTCTGAGGAGGAGAGCGGTTTGGAAGCTTGTCCTGCTGACTGTGTTGGAGAGAGACATTTCAAGGCTTCAAGGCCTTTAAAACGTTTCCAGGAGTTGTGTTGCTGACGAGTTTCCAGCAAACAGGTTCCAGGGTTCTTTGTGGGTGTTTGAGTCCTTCAGAGGTTTTAAGGGGTTCTGCTGTAAAGAGGTCAGATAACCCTTCAAGGTTTAAGGAGTTTCCAGGAGGTCTTCAAGGTGTTTGTGTCAGAATCAGCTTTATTGCCAATTAGTTTCCCAGGTATTCCAGGACCTGCATAAATATAAAAAGCTGAAATAAAAGTTAGTTATGAGAGAGACTTTCTGTTAGAGGATTCCAGGGCCTTGAGCAGGTTCCAGGACTACAGAGGAGGATGTGTGTTAATGCAGATTGATTTTCACAGCAGGTCGTATTGCAGAGCTTTCAGAGTTAATGTGACATCATGCAGTCTGAGCGGCTGCCAGCTGATTGGACGCTCGGACTGAATCGACCTCATAAATCCACATTTACAAATTTAGAGAAACTTTATTGATCTGCAGCTCTCTGACAGAACGGTGTGTCTTTGTGCGACTGACACACAAATTACCGCTCTGTGTGTGTGCGCTTCAAAAGTTACAAAGCAGGCCTCCAGGAGTCACTGAAAGGCCTCCAGGCTTCCTTTGAGGGGGGTCTCTACGGTCCTGGAGGACGCTCAAGGGTTCCTACAATCAGGTTCACGGTTTGTGTAAAAGGCGGCGTTACAGAAAAGCTCTGCAGAGGTCGGAGGAGGTGAATCCCTCCAGGAAGAAGAGTTAACGAATAGACCAATCAGAGAGCTGCAAGGGGACAGAAGAATAAGAGCACAGGAAGTGATGTCAAAGGTTAGAGAGGGGCGTCCCTGCTCTGATGGCGGCGGTAGCTCGTTCTACCATCGATGGTGTCACAGATGGGAACAGGGACTGAGAAGGGATGGCAGAGCCAGGCGGCCCAGAAGGAACGTAGACTTGGATTATGGAGTTTAGGTAGATGGTGCAGGCCCAGTAGGAGCTCTGGATTAGGGACTTTGATCTGATTCTGGGGGCCCCGGGGAGCCAGTGGAGGTTCTGAACCCTCTGTGGAAGAGCTGCCAGGAGGGCAGAGAGGAAACCGCGGTGAAACTAGCTGCTGGCGAACTCGTCAGGAGTCGGACGCTCATGTTTCAGTGAGAGCGTTTAGCATTAAGCCCGATTGTCGCTAGCTAATGTTAGCATCCCAGCTAACATCACAGTTAATCTGAATTACAGCTGCACTGTGCTAACTAAGCTAGCTAGCTCCACCAACTCGTACAAACATGGCCACGTCTGGTGCCGCTGGTTGCGAGAAATCAACATGGCGGCGCCCTATCAAACAAACTTGATGTTTGGATGATGTAACCCATCGCAGGATGATTCGGTGCTCCCACCTGAACCCTGCTGAGCTTCCCCAGACGCCTGGTTGGTAAACCAGCCGTAACCAGTCCAGTAAGACCAGTAAGACCAGGGACCAACCCCACCAAATAAGAGACCATAAAGCCTCTTCCTGTGTGTGTGTGTGTGTGTGTGTGTGTGGTAATCAGCAGTAAGTGCAGTGTGTTTCTGGAGACGATCAGCCGCCTGCAGCCAATCAATACAGCGATCAATACTGGGAATGGAGGGAGAGATCTAACAGGTCATTATGTGTGTGTGTGTGTGTGTGTGTGTGTGTGTGTGTGTGTGTTTCTGTGTGTGTGTGTGCGTTTCCACGACTTCATTATGTAAATCTGTTGTTTACACACAGTGAGGTCGTGTGTGTGTGGCTGTCGGCTGAACTCAGAACTTCCTGTCAGACGTTCTGAGTTCAGCCTCTGGTCAACAAAGACTTTCAGACCCTCAGTGTTGGTCTGGGAGGCCCTGTACAGGCGGGCTGAATTGACGCTGCGTCAGGCGTGGTCGCCGCGCGTTGCGAGTAACGAGCGAGGATGATCGGCTGCTCCGAGACGGTCGGATGAAACTCTGTCAGAATCTTTGCTGTGTCGTCGGCACGAGCCGATTCACCACCGTCAGCGCGACCTTTTCTCTCACAGCGTCGGACGCGGGCGGTGATACGCCGTCTGGCTGGCAGCGACTACAACGCTGGCTGTGGAGTAAAAGTGTAAACAGTAAAACTAACCAGCTCGGCTCTGGACCGTCTCCCTGTCCTCTGCATGATGAAGGCAGCACGCTGCTTTTAGACTGTTAGACTTTACTGTCATTCAGCTGCACATTCACACTGTAGATTGAGCGAGATTACGTTGCAAGGCTCCAATAAAAACAGGGACAAGTAAAAAGAAAAACAGTGTAAATATAAGTATATGCAATATAAAATGGAATAAAAATATAGCTAAAAAAACAATAAAATAATTTAAATAAAATATCGTGACGTTTGTCAGGAATGTAGCAGCAACAGAAACATGTACAGAGAGATTATGTTAAGACCATATGAATAGTGCAAATATCTGTAGCAGCAGGATGTATTGTGTACAGTGAAAACAGACAGTGTAGTGGTGCAGATAGTAATAGTTACTCAGTGCAATAGAGTTCAGGGTCCGTGTAAAGTGATTAGTGTGCAGTATGTATGGGGAGAATTATTGGGAGCTTATGATGTTAGGGATGAAGCTGTTGTGGAATCTGGATGTTCTGCATTTGAAGCTGCTGAGGGACAGCAGGGAGAGCAGTCCATGATAGGGGTGGGAGGGGTCTTTAATGATTCTGAGCCCTGGTCAGGCAGCGTCTGCAAGCAGTGCCATGGATGGAAGGAAGTGCTGTCGCTGTCCTCACCACTCTCTCAACACATTTCCAGTCTGAGGTGTTGCAGGCCCCAAACCAGACAGAGAAGCAGCTGGTCAGTGTGCTCTCTGTTGTCCGAGGGGGGCCAGTTTGCTCACCAGGGGCGTATTACAGAAACTTCCTAACCGGCAGATCCTGTCCTAACTGCTTGGTAACCATGGTTATAAGGGTTAGAAACTGATTTAGGAAAAAGGCCGTTACAGATTAACAGTTCCTAAGTCAACATTCCTTTCCTAACTTTAGATAGGAAAAGTGTTTTACAGAAGCATCCTAACTTGGTAAAATCTTAAATAAACTCTCCTAACTTTAGGACAGCTGTTTAGCTCTCCTAACTTTTACTTTTCCACCAGCCAGTGTTGGCTAACTCGTTAATCCACATTGTCGCTGTTTAATTGTTTTTACAAAATCAACAAAATGTCAACGGGCGGAACTTAATTGATTCTCCCGATGTTTTATGACAAAACCCTCGTTAGTAGAAAGGCCCATAACGTAAAGGCTTGATGTAACAAAATGATCCTAATGCAAGTCTTTGATAGAAGGAGATCGTTAGAGACAAGAAATAGCCTCCATGAAAAACATGATGACGTCAGCCCGCAGCCTTTTTTAGCCTTTCCCGAGTAGAACTATGGGTTTCTGGCGGCGTCAGTGAGCTCAGGAGCAGCGACCAGCAGCTTCCCTCTGCTCTCCGGACACTAAAGTTGCCTTTCTCTTCGTATCACCTGTAAATGGACTGATTTTCTTTTTGGCAGCATTAACGCTCCACTGGATGCCGGATATGCGGCGGTGACTGTGTCCACTATTTCAGCCCGCTCTCTATCTGACTCTACCCGAGTTCAGCGTTATGTGGATTTGGATTTCTCGACGGTGGTTACCAACAAAGTCATCTTAATTAAAGTTCAATGATAGTTGTTGTTTTTGCTCCATTTTCAGTTTGTTTCATTAAAAAAAACTACAAAATACAGCGATTAAAATCAGTTTAGCTTCGGCGACGAGAGAAAGCGTCATCGGGTTGCTAGGTAACAGACATAAAAGTTGATAACCGATGTTGGATTGCGTATTTAGGATTTCCTAACCTTGAGATAAGACGGATGAAGTCCAGATAAGACAGGATTCCTAAAGTTCGTTAGGATTTGCTTCTGTAATACCAAACTGAGAAAAAATCCTATCTGAGACTCTTCCTGTGTGAACTTAAGACTTAAGATAGGAAACTTTCTGTAATACTGACCCCAGGTGCTGGGGATGATTGTGTTGAATGCTGAGCAGCAGTCTGAAGGCTGCTCTGTTAGCATTAACCCCTTATCTGAATCAT
>JALXJV020000011.1:957663-960562 GCA_024633595.2 Lepomis macrochirus | reverse complement strand
GTGTGTGTGTTACAGTGTGTGTTCCAGTGTGTGTAACTGTGTGTGTTACAGTGTGTGTGCGTGTGTGTGTGTGTTACAGTGTGTGTTACAGTGTGTGTAACTGTGTGTGTTACAGTGTGTGTGCGTGTGTGTGTGTGTTCCAGTGTGTGTAACTGTGTGTGTTACAGTGTGTTTTACAGTGTGTGTGTGTGTGTGTTAGTGTGTTTTACAGTGTGTGTGTGTGTGTGTGTGTTACAGTGTGTGTTACAGTGTGTGTTACAGTGTGTGTTCCAGTGTGTGTTACAGTGTGTTACAGTGTGTGTGTGTGCAGATGCCCGGCGAATAGCTGCAGTGATTAATACTCAGTCTGGTTAAAACAGCCTCGCACACACTCAGAGCTACTTTAAGTGATTAGCTGGATTCTCTTCTGCACCATCATCACTTTACTGTTAAAGCCACTAAAGAGCTCCATATATATCTGTCTGCTATCAGCCCGTCTCCCTCTCTCTCCCTCCGTCTCTCTCTCTCAAACTCAGATTTGCTGTATTAGCGTGGCCGTTATTCAGGGCAGTGCTGCCAACACACGACACAACTCAAAGAAGACAACAGAGGGTTTGTACCACACACTGTTCTCCAGTGAAAGCACCATCACTGAAAATAAAAGCACACTAACGGACATAAGAAGATATAGTTAAATCATTCATCGTAAGAAAAGATATGAAATAATGTTTTTAAGGAGCTCAGTACACGTGATTTCTCTGTAACCCGGAGCACTGAATGGACCTTTGGTGGTAGAAGAAGCTGGAGTGGTATTTGAGATACAGACAGATGAGCAACAGCATGCAACATTTTAACAATGTGACTCTTTAATTACATTAAAACCTTGAGGGGAAAAACGGACAAAAGGCAGCCGAAGTGAATTATTAACAAAAAGCATCAGACCCAACAGCTGAACTGTCAAATTAAAACGACTCCTGTTAACAGAACCTTACTCTACTGTCTGTTTAACAGACTTTGGCTGAATGGACACATATTTATTATTAAAGGGAAAACACGTAAAATGGTTCAAATGATTTTTTAAATAAGATAAACAATATTACAGCTTATACAGCTGAACGTGGGCCCAAGTTACATTTACATTTACTCATGTGGCTTTTATCCAAAGGGAACAACTAACAAGTATCAACAGAGCATCAGATACAACTGATCTACAACTGACAATACATACAAGTACGAGCAGCAATAAATAAGTTTGGGTTGAAATGACTGATTCTAATATATTAAAGGGTTTTAATGGATTATCAACATTATTTAAGTTTTCAGGGTAACAAACAGCTTAAGATCCTGGGATGTTCAGCTTTAAGGTAAATGATGGGTTTAATGATATTTGGTAAAAAACCTTTAAATCTATAATCCATAACTGATTATTAACCTCAGGTTAATGGGATGGACCTCATGCAAGTTGATCATGTTTAAAAGTTAAAAAACAACCAGAAACCGATAAATAAATAAAAATTATTACTCATTAATTAGTTTGGCCTCAACACAACAGCACTGACGGTACAAACACACAATTTAAGAAAGAGCAAATTACATCTTTACTTTAGTTTCTGAACTCACCGCTCACCACCCGCGCTCCGTCCCCCCGGGCGACCATCGACGCCATGACGACCCCGAGGGTTACCTGCATCACGGAGCAAATTGCCGCCATTCGTGGGGTTTGTTTGTTTGTTTTCTTCGCGACACAAAAAAGTAAATAAGCGTCTGTGGGGGCGTCGACGGTTACGTCTCCGTAAAGATTTGATTTTCTCACTAAACTCCAAAATCAAAGTTCTGCAGTTGTTTTTCTGCCTTTACGTCCATTTTCCTGCTCGTCCTCACTTCCTGTGGTCTCTGCTCCGCCTGATGTGAAGCCTGAGGAGGAGAGAGTGTTTCTGCTGCTCGCACCGACTCCCTCTCTCCTCCCTCTCCTCCCTCCCTCCCTCGCATCGATCGGCCCCTCGGAGCCCCAGATGTAACCTCCTCTTTCATTAAGCCCTGGGGGGCCACACACACAGTTTAATTCACTTACACGCAGGAAGCTGATTGGTTCCCAGCAGAGCAGCTGATCAATAGATGAAACACTCACACGTTCCTCTGATGCTCGCCGTTATGACAAACACTTCAGCTCTCCGTCTCCCCATCGATCCACGTGGACCCGGTTCCCCTCCCGTCACGTCTCACACCTGTGGACAGGTAGATCTGAGTTGAGGTCTTCGGGCGCTGAAGAGGATCCTCGTCTTCACTGGCCTGATGCTCATGGTTACCGAAGGAAGGTTAAAATGAAAAGCAGCTGGACCCGGCTGAAGAGACGAGAAGACGCTCCGTCCACCTTCTGAGAGGCTTCTTCAGTTCTGACTGTACGATGGACTCTTTGACCTCTGGGGGCTCGTTGTGCGTCTTCGAGCATCTTCAACCAGCTCCAGCTGCCATTTATTTTAACCTTCTTTGGAAAAGATGCGCGTCTGTTCGTTCCTTTGACGCTGACGTTCATTTATAAACCAATCAGTGTCGAGCACAGGCAGACGCAGCCCAGATAGATGACGGCAGGACGCAGGTTTGTCATGTGAAGTTCTTCAGTGTGCAAGCCATCCGGCACCAGCCGCCCCGTCGCCCCACGTAGGGCGCGTGAATCGACCCGGCCGCCCCGCCGTGGCTCGGGGCCTGCGGCGAATAAACGACCACAGTTTGAAATTAAAGGGTCTTGCAGTTAGCACCACCTAGACTTCAAATTTCACACAGCCCTTCGGGACGGCGTGCCAGATAAGGTGTCCGAGTTTGGCGCCGATCGGACGTTGCAAACCTAAGATATGACATCACATCCTGTTTTTAGCGTTTGTCACATCTTATAATCTGGACATTTATTGTCAGATCAAAATTT
>JALXJV020000011.1:932663-952663 GCA_024633595.2 Lepomis macrochirus | reverse complement strand
ATCATCCCCCAGCACCTGGGGCCGTATTACAGAAAGTTTCCTCTCTTAAGTCTTAAGTTCACACAGGAAGAGTCCAGATAGGATTTTTCTCAGTTTGGTATTACAGAAGCAAATCCTAACGAACTTTAGGAATCCTGTCTTATCTGACTTCATCCGTCTTATCTCAAGGTTAGGAAATCCTAAATACGCAATCCAACATCGGTTATCAACTTTTATGTCTGTTACCTAGCAACCGATGACGCTTTTCTCTCATCGCCGAGCTAAACTGATTTTAATCGCTGTATTTTGTAGTTTTTTTTAATGAAACAAACTGAAAATGGAGCAAAAACAACAACTATCATTGAACTTTAATTAAGATGACTTTGTTGGTAACCACCGTCGAGAAATCCAAATCCACATAACGCTGAACTCGGGTAGAGTCAGATAGAGAGCGGGCTGAAATAGTGGACACAGTCACCGCCGCATATCCGGCATCCAGTGGAGCGTTAATGCTGCCAAAAAGAAAATCAGTCCATTTACAGGTGATACGAAGAGAAAGGCAACTTTAGTGTCCGGAGAGCAGAGGGAAGCTGCTGGTCGCTGCTCCTGAGCTCACTGACGCCGCCAGAAACCCATAGTTCTACTCGGGAAAGGCTAAAAAAGGCTGCGGGCTGACGTCATCATGTTTTTCATGGAGGCTATTTCTTGTCTCTAACGATCTCCTTCTATCAAAGACTTGCATTAGGATCATTTTGTTACATCAAGCCTTTACGTTATGGGCCTTTCTACTAACGAGGGTTTTGTCATAAAACATCGGGAGAATCAATTAAGTTCCGCCCGTTGACATTTTGTTGATTTTGTAAAAACAATTAAACAGCGACAATGTGGATTAACGAGTTAGCCAACACTGGCTGGTGGAAAAGTAAAAGTTAGGAGAGCTAAACAGCTATCCTAAAGTTAGGAGAGTTTATTTAAGATTTTACGAAGTTAGGAAGCTTCTGTAAAACACTTTTCCTATCTAAAGTTAGGAAAGGAATGTTGACTTAGGAACTGTTAATCTGTAACGGCCTTTTTCCTAAATCAGTTTCTAACCCTTATAACCATGGTTACCAAGCAGTTAGGACAGGATCTGCCGGTTAGGAAGTTTCTGTAATACGGCCCCTGGTGAGCAAACTGGCCCCCCTCGGACAACAGAGAGCACACTGACCAGCTGCTTCTCTGTCTGGTTTGGGGCCTGCAACACCTCAGACTGGAAATGTGTTGAGAGAGTGGTGAGGACAGCGGACAGCACTTCCTTCCATCCATGGCACTGCTTGCAGACGCTGCCTGACCAGGGCTCAGAATCATTAAAGACCCCTCCCACCCCCATCATGGACTGCTCTCCCTGCTGTCCTCAGCAGCTTCAAATGCAGAACATCCAGATTCCACAACAGCTTCATCCCTAACATCATAAGCTCCCAATAATTCTCCCCCCATACATACGACACTAATCACTTTACACGGACCCTGAACTCTATTGCACTGAGTAACTGTTACTATCTGCACCACTACACTGTCTGTTTTCACTGTACACAATACATCCTGCTGCTACAGATATTTGCACTATTCATATGGTCTTAACATAATCTCTCTGTACATGTTTCTGTTGCTGCTACATTCCTGACAAACGTCACGATATTTTATTTAAATTATTTTATTGTTTTTTTAGCTATATTTTTATTCCATTTTATATTGCATATACTTATATTTACACTGTTTTTCTTTTACTTGTCCCTGTTTTTATTGGAGCCTTGCAACGTAATCTCGTTCAATCTACAGTGTGAATGTGCAGCTGAATGACAGTAAAGTCTAACAGTCTAAAAAAAGCAGCGTGCTGCCTTCATCATGCAGAGGACAGGGAGACGGTCCAGAGCCGAGCTGGTTAGTTTTACTGTTTACACTTTTTACTCCACAGCCAGCGTTGTGTCGCCGCGGCGCGCTCAGACGGCGATCACCGCTCCGTGCCGACGCTGTGAGAGAAAAGGTCGCGCTGACGGTGGTGAATCGGCTCGTGCCGACGACACAGCAAAGATTCTGACAGAGTTTCATCCGACCGTCTCGGAGCAGCCGATCATCCTCGCTCGTTACTCGCAACGCGCGGCGACCACGCCTGACACAGCGTCAATTCAGCCTGCCTGTACAGGGCCTCCCAGACCAACACTGAGGGTCTGAAAGTCTTTGTTGACCAGAGGCTGAACTCAGAACGTCTGACAGGAAGTTCTGAGTTCAGCCGACAGCCACACACATACGACCTCACTGTGTGTAAACAACAGATTTACATAATGAAGTCGTGGAAACGCACACACACACACAGACACACACACACACACACACACACACACACACACACACACACATAATGACCTGTTAGATCTCTCCCTCCATTCCCAGTATTGATCGCTGTATTGATTGGCTGCAGGCGGCTGATCGTCTCCAGAAACACACTGCACTTACTGCTGATTACCACACACACACACACACACACACACACACACACACACACACACACACACACACGAAGAGGCTTCATGGTCTCTTATTTGGAGCTCCAGGTCAGGGAGGAGGGGTTGGTCCCTGGTCTTACTGGTCTTACTGGACTGGTTACGGCTGGTTTACCAACCAGGCGTCTGGGGAAGCTCAGCAGGGTTCAGGTGGGAGCACCGAATCATCCTGCGATGGGTTACATCATCCAAACATCAAGTTTGTTTGATAGGGCGCCGCCATGTTGATTTCTCGCAACCAGCGGCACCAGACGTGGCCATGTTTGTACGAGTTGGTGGAGCTAGCTAGCTTAGTTAGCACAGTGCAGCTGTAATTCAGATTAACTGTGATGTTAGCTGGGATGCTAACATTAGCTAGCGACAATCGGGCTTAATGCTAAACGCTCTCACTGAAACATGAGCGTCCGACTCCTGACGAGTTCGCCAGCAGCTAGTTTCACCGCGGTTTCCTCTCTGCCCTCCTGGCAGCTCTTCCACAGAGGGTTCAGAACCTCCACTGGCTCCCCGGGGCCCCCAGAATCAGATCAAAGTCCCTAATCCAGAGCTCCTACTGGGTCTGCACCATCTACCTAAACTCCATAATCCAAGTCTACGTTCCTTCTGGGCCGCCTGGCTCTGCCATCCCTTCTCAGTCCCTGTTCTCATCTGTGACACCACGATGGTAGAACGAGCTACCGCTCGCCATCAGAGCAGGGACGTCCCTCTCTCTAACCTTTGACATCACTTCCTGTGCTCTTATTCTTCTGTCCCCTTGCAGCTCTCTGATTGGTCTATTCGTTAACTCTTCTTCCTGGAGGGATTCACCTCCTCCGACCTCTGCAGAGCTTTTCTGTAACGCCGCCTTTTACACAAACCTTGAACCTGATTGTAGGAACCCTTGAGCGTCCTCCAGGACCGTAGAGACCCCCCTCAAGGGAAGCCTGGAGGCCTTTCAGTGACTCCTGGAGGCCTGCTTTGTAACTTTTGAAGCGCACACACAGAGCGGTAATTTGTGTGTCAGTCGCACAAAGACACACCGTTCTGTCAGAGAGCTGCAGATCAATAAAGTTTCTCTAAATTTGTAAATGTGGATTTATGAGGTCGATTCAGTCCGAGCGTCCAATCAGCTGGCAGCCGCTCAGACTGCATGATGTCACATTAACTCTGAAAGCTCTGCAATACGACCTGCTGTGAAAATCAATCTGCATTAACACACATCCTCCTCTGTAGTCCTGGAACCTGCTCAAGGCCCTGGAATCCTCTAACAGAAAGTCTCTCTCATAACTAACTTTTATTTCAGCTTTTTATATTTATGCAGGTCCTGGAATACCTGGAAAACTAATTGGCAATAAAGTTGATTCTGACAAACACCTTGAAGACCTCCTGGAAACTCCTTAAACCTTAAAGGGTTATCTGACCTCTTTACAGCAGAACCCCTTAAAACCTCTGAAGGACTCAAACACCCACAAAGAACCCTGGAACCTGTTTGCTGGAAACTCGTCAGCAACACAACTCCTGGAAACGTTTTAAAGGCCTTGAAGCCTTGAAATGTCTCTCTCCAACACAGTCAGCAGGACAAGCTTCCAAACCGCTCTCCTCCTCAGAAACAGAACCCTCGCACAGTTTCTGGTAGACCTTCAGAAGTTTCCAGGAGTCCTTGAGAAGGACGGAGTCATCCTTGGGCAGTTCAGATCAGGTCTGATTCCAGGAGTCATTAGTTTTAGGGAGATATTTAGTAGTTTCCAGGTGTAAGGAGGTTCCAGGGCCCCTTGCACAGTTTCTAGTGGACCTTCAGGAGTTTCCAGGAGTCCTTATTTTGGGGGAGTTGGTAGAAGTTAGGTTCCAGGTGTCCTTGAAGAGTTTGTCTGTGTGGATGTTTGGGCAGTTTCTACCGGATTCCAGGAGCCTTGATTATTTCATAGTTGTCCGATTTCAGGGTTCATGAAAAGGTTTCAGGGGTCTCTAAACGGTTTGTAGTGGTCCTTGAGGAGATCCAAGGGGGGCCTTGGGAAGGGATTTAGTGGTTAAAAATGAAATCAGGTAGATTCCAGGATCCTTGAAGACACTAAGGCTGCGTTCAGACTGCAGACCAAGGCAGATCTGATCTCTTTATAACAGTGTGAACGGGCCAAGTCATGTGGATTTGGGCCACTTCCATATGTGGTCCAGATCCGATACTGTAGAGCAGCTGTTCCACTCTCTTCCTCCTCTACCTCACTATCATCTGCTCAGATTCCCTTTCTTCCACAGAGCTCTGCTGAGGTACCGGCATGCTGTTCGTCCCGGCGGACACAGTGGGGGGGCAGTGAGTTGTGGGGACAGATGCATTGTCCGGCGGCAGAAACCGTAAGGAAACGAACAGAAAGTTGTGAACATAATTCAGGGGAAATGTGACCTGTGAGAGGACAATGGAAACTGAGCTAACCTGCTGATCCTTGTTTACGTCTGTATGACAGCTGCTGCTGTGTGACGTCGTGTTCTTCTTCTGCGCATGTGGGTCACTTTCAGGCCGAGGACAGTTCATCTGGAGTCTGATCCGGGCCACATTTAAACTGTAATGTGAACTGTCAAACAAAAAGATTTGAGCGTTAAGGCCTGCAGTCTCAGACCCTCACACAGGTTCCAGATACTTCCTGCTGACGGAGAGATCAAAGCTGTTACTGTGTGTCTGTATTGACGAGCAGAGAAAGCTAATCATGCTGGAAGCCACCATTCGGCCTGTTCTTACACAGTATCAACCTATCCCCACCTCAGGGGCCACTTCAGGTTATTGATCAGCACACACGTCATCAATTACATCCTATAATCTCCACGATATAAACAGTAACACCAGCTCTCTGAGTCTCTGCGTCGGCCTCCTCTACATTTCATTTAAATGTGTTTCTCCCTGTGAAAGCAGAACTCAGACCAACGGAGCTCTAAACCCTCCATCCTGCTCATCAGCTGTTAGCAGTTAGCTTGGATTCAGATTTAGCTTGGTTTCCTGAAGGAAACTTACAGGGGTCATATCCTGCTTCGTGTCTTCTCCCCTCTCCTTTGTTGTGCTATAAATCCTGGTTCCTGTATCAGGTTTGCAAAGTGAAGCAGCTGTTACGGTGATGTGGAGACGGAGCTCAGGTCAAACCTGTTACAGTTAATAACTCTCTGCTCTGAAACTCTTGGTCCACTCGAGCTTCTGAAGCTGGAAAATGTACGACTTGTCAGGACCCGCCCTACTCTGCCTCTGATTGGCTGGTAGCAAACATCTGATGGAAGTGAGAGTGACTGAAACAGAGCGTTCAGCACAAGTATGAAAAGAGGAGCAGTGAGACAAAGATCAAACCATGTAGACCTGTTCTGGTCCAACCTCTGAATAACACGATGGACCTCTTTAAAAACAGGAAGTCCTGCAGAGTCCCTCTCTGGGTTCTGGATAGACAGATCATGAGATCCTCGTGAAGTCCTGGATGATTCAACGTGTGTTTCACGTCTGAGAGTTCAGATCAGACTGACTCAGGACTCTGACCCACCTCCTGCAGGATCTCTGCCTGCCTTCAGCTCTCTGGCGCCCCCTGGGGAGTCTCAGTCCTCTCGTATTTGCTCGGCTGATGCATTGAAAATGGCATCAATGTAAATATAATTTTTCTCCTGGTCACCTTATTTATGAGAATAAATCTCAATGCATGCAAGTAGCCTATTAATTAATCTGACTCCTGATTAAACTGTCCAACATGTTTGAGGTGTTCTTTTGCAGAAACAGAATCTCCGTTTGTGTTTATTATCCTCAGTCATGGTTCTTTCTGTGCTCCGCAAATTATGTTTTTTTATTGTGCACTTCAGGGCAAATCAATCAAACAGGTGTCTGATTATTCAGAAAGGCTTTAAGCCTGTAACATTTCACACAGCAGGAGGCCTCTTCATTTCAAACAGTTTCATCCTTCTGCCATGTGAGGCGCTGTTTCTCATTTCTCCTCTTTATGTGCGTACGCATGGTTCAGAGTTTACTGACAGGACGCACAAGTTTGTTTTTATAGATCACCACCTTTGCTTGGGAAATGGCGTCCACACGTTTCCAGCCCTGTTTTGTACGTTTATGAATGAGACCCCTGGTCCTGAGTTACACCAGGGTTAAAATGTAAATATGACATTATATCGGACTTCAGGATTTACTGCTCCCGTTAGCCAGCGAGCTAACAAGCTAACGATCTACCTGGTTCACAACAAACACAACGTTGCTCTTCAGTCTGAGGGTTTAAAAGATTTATTCAAGATGAAATGACACAAAGACAATAAACATTAAAACCTCCTGGCTGCTGTCACCTGGCCATCACGTCACCTGACCTCATGCAGGTGAGTTACACATCGACATGACGACGACGTCAGGCGGACCGGCTCCTGGAGACTACATCAGGCTGTTTAAATAAATACCAACACGTTGCAGGTCGCCTGGAGAGAAACTGGAAATATCAAGTCTGTCCTGACGGGTCACAAGTCAACAAGTTCATAGTGTTACTCCAGGACTTTCAAGGTCTGGCCTGGAAGCCTGTTTGGACCTAAAAAAGCAAAGTAAATTAAAAGAAAACTCCTCCTGCTGGTTATTTCTCCGTAATCCAAAGTATTCCAGGATGTTTCCGTGCAGTTTGTTCAGTCTGTCCTGGAACTGAACCTGGAACTGAACCTGGAACTGAACCTGGAGCCGATTTAAAACCTTAGAAGACATGAAACTAAATAAAATCAGCTGGTTAATAAAAGTCGTCCTGACAGAAACTAAAACAGTAAAAACACAAAGACAGACGAAAACCTGATTGTCTCTAAAACAAACTGTCCGTCAGTGGGGGGGCCGGGCCTCGTCCTGCTCAGCCCTCCAGGTGCCACTGCTGTGCCTCGGAGGCGTCGCATATCGCCATGGAGACGTAACCCTTGGGCCCGATTGGCTGAGCAACGGAGAGACACTGACCCACGGAGACCTGGTAGAGCCGGTTCGACTTCTGCAGGAGACAGAGAGAGATGACGGTTTGTAAAGAAGCTGCAGGTTCAGGGTTTCTAAGGGGGGCAGGGGACCCGGACCCCGACCCAGCTCCTATGTGACCGGTACCTGCCTGTCGGGGCCACTGGAACGTGTAGATTGAAATATTTCCCCTCTGGTGCTCAGAAGCGGACCTAACTATTGTCGCCAGCGTTAGCCACAGGGCCAAATGTAGCGTCCCTCAGAAGCGAGGCGACGAGCCGCCAGCCGGGTCCGCTCGGTCTTTATTGATGCTGCTGGACAGAACCAGGCCCGGCTCAGCAGAGCGCTACACGGGCTAACTTCCCTCGCTCATCATCTCCCCTGTCCAGAGGCTGACAGAAAACAACCAAGAATTCAAACCTCCACAGACTCATTAAAAACAAGTATCAGCGACCTTCGACCCTGAAGGCAGGTGGACCGTGGACCCCCCCTGTACGTTGATCTGGCTCCACAGAGACATGATCCCCCCTTCCCGGAATCAGGTCTCAGACTGCTCGGCCCCCTGCTGGCCTCATCTGTCCCTACACCTGCCCAGTTTAGCCTCTTAGCTAAACTGGCTAGCTGTTCTTCTGTCTCATTGACCCGTACTGCTCTCTGGTCCCTAGAGCACTACGAGTGCTGACGCGATCGCAGAGACATCTGATCAGACTCTGATCTGGAGGATCGCCCACTGAAAGCACTGCTGAGAACTGTAAACTAACGCATCCACGCCGTGGTCAGCAGAACCTTCTACTGATTCCTGTTTGTCTGCCACCATGGTCATAGGCACATTTATGTCTGATTCTAATCACTGGGAGAGAGGGAGAGAGAGAGAGAGAGAGAGGGAGAGGGCATCGATGACTGTGATGGAGACCTGACAGCCAATCAGAGAGCAGCGTTTACAGTGACAGAGTAGTGTGTGATACGTGTGTGTGTTGGCGTCTCACCCCAGGCTCCACTGCTGCGACCCCCGAGCCGTGACACTTCATCAGTCTGGGGGGGTCAAAGGTCCTGACCTCTGACACATCCAGGCACAGCAGACCCGCCAGGACCAGCTGACCCTCCTCGTCGTAGGGTCCAGTCCTGCAGGCACGAGAGCGCGAGTCAGTATCGATCGGTCGCTCCTTCAGTACTTACAGCCGTCACTCTTCTGTTAGAGAAACACTCAAGGCCCTGGAAACGTTCTCAAGGATATCTGGAACCTTCAAAAGGGCACCAGAGTGTGTTTTTCAAGGCTCCTGGAATCTGCCCAAGACTTATTTCATGCTTTTAAAGGACTCTGGCATCAGTCAGCTGAGCAGGTCTGAGATCAGCTGGTCTGAGATCAGCTGGTCTGAGATCAGGTCTGAGATCAGCGGGTCTGAGATCAGCGGGTCTGAGATCAGCTGGTCTGAGATCAGCGGTCTGAATCAGGGTCTGAGATCAGCGGGTCTGAGATCAGCTGGTCTGAGATCAGCTGGTCTGAGATCAGCTGGTCTGAGATCAGCTGGTCTGAGATCAGCTGGTCTGAGATCCTGTCTGAGATCAGCAGGCTCTGAGATCAGCTGGTCTGAGATCAGCTGGTGGCAGCTCTGTCCTGCACAGGCTCTAACGTACTTCAGTTTCAGAAGGAGTCTGGCTGTTAACGAGTCCGTGGAGCTGAGAGTTTAATGAAGTGAACTCCTAAACCCTTTAAGCTCATTAGGACGAGTTTCTTCTGGCTTTCAATGCACAAATTAAATGTTTAGTAAATATCCAGGGACCCTGGGTGGAAAAATGATGCTCGCTCTCTAATCACAGGACCAGGACCAAGGACCCGGCTGTGTGTGACGGTTGCGGTCGGCTCACCTGTTCGGGTCACGGGGTCACTACGGTCGCAGGGCGACGACTCCTCCCTTCTGACTGGCTCGGCCCTGGGCCACCAGACAGCGCCCGGTCGCTAGGTTACGGAGCTGAAAGACGGCGGACAACAAAAGGTTCATCAGCTGACTTGGTGCAAACTTTCAGGAGAGTCACAGCAACACGGAGAAGTTATCAGGTCAAAGGACGCGAGGTAGAGGCTCAGGACCGGGTCTGAAGTTCAGAGTCTGAGGTTCAGAGTCTGCGGTTCAGAGTCTGAGGTTCAGAGTCTGAGGTTCAGAGTCTGAGGTTCAGAGTCTGCGGTTCAGAGTCTGCGGTTCAGAGTCTGAGGTTCAGAGTCTGCGGTTCAGAGTCTGCGGTTCAGAGTCTGCGGTTCAGAGTCTGAGGTTCAGAGTCTGAGGTTCAGAGTCTGAGGTTCAGAGTTTGCGGTTCAGAGTCTGCGTTCAGAGTCTGAGGTTCAGAGTTCATTAAGGTTCATTGAGAAACGTCTGGTTAACATCTGAGCTGGCAGGTAACGGCTCAGAGATTAAAGCTGAGTGTTGCAGTGAAACCGTCTACTGAAGCGTGACAGAAAGCTGAACTGCTTTGAACCGGAGCTGCCCACCGAGTCCACAAACCAGCAGGTGACGTCACGGCGGCCACGCCCACTTCTCTCGTCTGTGGCTGCAGCTCTAGTTCAAACGTTCCACGCTGAGCAAAGTGAGACGGTCTGAATCAACATATGTCATGAGACTGTGGTGCTGCGTTCAGGTACCCGTCCTCTCTGCAGGACTTTGGGCCGCCTCAGGCCCTTGTTGACGAACAGCGGCTGCTGCTGCTGCTTGTGGCCGTTGGCGACGGTCTGCATCTCCGGGTACACCGTGTCCAGGTACCAGCGAAACGACTGACACTGCAGCCGCTTCCTCAACGCCACGCGCTCGCTGATGTCGCCGTAGCTGCGTTCACGAAGCTCCGGACGCAGAGACAGATACTGCTCCTGATTGGACCACAGAGACACAGGAAGTGAGGTCAGAGGACGCAGTCGGATCTGCGCTCCGTGTCCGTGTGTGCGTACCTTGTACTCGTCCATCCATACGTGAGCTAGCCGCAAGGAATTGTGGGCCATGGTGTCCCTGCCCCGGCGAGCGTAGGGGCCGCCTCTTCCTGAAGATGTGTCCGACCCTGGAGCAGGGGATGATGAACAGCTGACCGCCACACATCCAGATCTGAGCCAGAGACATCGACACAAAGGGGGCATGAGAGAGAGAGACCAGGGCCGAGACCAGGGCCGAGACCAGGTCCGGGACCAGGGCCGGGACCAGGTACGAGACCAAGGCCGAGACCAGGACATTAGGTCCGAGACCACGTCCAAGACCAGGCCCAAGACCAGGACATTAGGTCCGAGACCAGGTACAAGACCAGGGCCGAGACCTGGGCCGAGACCTGGGCCAAGACCAGGAGACCAGGGCCGAAAACAGGGCCGAGACCAGGTCCTAGACCAGGGCCGAGACCATGTCCAAGACCAGGTCGAGACGGGCAGAGACCAGGGCAGAGACCAGGGCGAGCCAGGTCCAGCACTTGGAAGTGTTTCTATTGGCTCCAGACTGAAGGACGCCTTCACTGACAGTCAGTAAAACACAAACTCTCTCACCCTGAAGGAGATCTCCAGGTTTTCCCCGCCCCATATGTCCATGCCGGCGTCGTATTGGCCGAGCTCGTTAAAATACTTCCTGTTCATAGCAAAGAGACCGCCTGCCATGGTGGGGGACCTGAGGGGAGATCAGGTAGAGATCAGGTTTGGTTACCTGTTAAGTCAGCTGGTTACCTGGTCAGTCAGCTGGTTACCTGGTCAGTCAGTCGGTCAGCTGGTTACCTGACAGTCAGTCGGTCAGCTGGTTACCTGGTCAGTCAGCTGGTTACCTGGTTAGTCAGCTGGTTACCTGGTCAGTCAGCTGGTTACCTGGTCAGTCAGTCGGTCAGCTGGTTACCTGACAGTCAGTCGGTCAGCTGGTTACCTGGTCAGTCAGTCAGCTGGTTACCTGGTCAGTTGGTCAGCTGGTTACCTGACAGTCAGTCGGTCAGCTGGTTACCTGGTCAGTCAGCTGGTTACCTGGTCAGTCAGCTGGTTACCTGGTTAGTCAGCTGGTTACCTGGTTAGTCAGCTGGTTACCTGGTCAGTCAGTCGGTCAGCTGGTTACCCTGACAGTCAGTCGGTCAGCTGGTTACCTGGTCAGTCGGTCAGCTGGTTAGTCAGCTGGTTACCTGGTCAGTCAGTTGGTCAGCTGGTTACCTGGTCAGTCGGTCAGCTGGTTAGTCAGCTGGTTACCTGGTCAGTCAGTTGGTCAGCTGGTTACCTGGTCAGTCGGTCAGCTGGTTACCTGGTCAGTTGGTCAGCTGGTCAGTTGGTCAGCTGGTTACCTGGTTAGTCAGCTGGTTACCTGGTCAGTCGGTCAGCTGGTTACCCGGTCAGCTGGTTACCTGATCGGCCCGGTGGATCCCTCGGGCCCATTGAGTTCGGAGGGGGGACGGATCCCACTTGAAGTGCAGCCCCAGTTGAAGCCG
Source organism: Lepomis macrochirus (assembly GCA_024633595.2). Taxonomy (NCBI): domain Eukaryota; kingdom Metazoa; phylum Chordata; class Actinopteri; order Centrarchiformes; family Centrarchidae; genus Lepomis; species Lepomis macrochirus. The sequence continues at coordinate 940,819 of JALXJV020000011.1, read as the reverse complement.
CCCCTGACGATGGGCAGGCGCAGTAGGACAGTGTGTCGGCGGAGATGATGTCGATGACGGGGCAGACGACGGTCGTGGCGGTCCTTCTGGATGGGAGCCAGCAGAGGCTGCAGCCACGCCTGGTTCACCTCGCAGTGACTGTCCAGGAAGACCAGCACCTCACCTGGGCCACAGAGACAGGACGGGGATCAAGTCAACCTGGTCTCACCCTAGCGGGAGCGCCGAGTAGAGCCAAGCTTGTAAATGACCTTCAGGATCCAGAGGCCCCACCGAGCAACCTCCACAAATAAAGTCAGGGATCAACGCACAGCTCAGATGGGTTCCCAGAGTCTCAAAGGCAGTAAGGGTGTAGGATTTAGGGTGCAGGGATGAAGGGAAGAGGGAGGTAAGGACTGCCCTGCTTGGGATACGGATGTATAGATTATAGAATATCAGGTGTACACAGAAGTACATGGATTAAAGTAGCAAAAATGATGCAACAATTAGGATATAGGGAACAAGGATGCATGAACAGGATGTGGAAAATAAAGATGTAGGGACCAAGGATGCACACATTTAGGATAAAGGAAACAAGGATGTAGGAAGTAAGGTAGTACAGGTTCAGGGCTTGTGTCCATATAGCTTTTTTTCCAGGCAGAATCTGGGGAGCGTTGGGATGAAGCGACTGTGCAGTGAGAGAAAGAAAACAGAGGGCTGACAACAAGCTAACAACAAGCTAACGAGGTGAAGGGTGATAGAAACACTCACCAACAACAGTCAGTGTCGGGCCGATCAGCAAATAGGCTTTTCTGTCTCTGCTAAGACGACATTTCATAAAGCTCAGATAGACAACAAGCTTCTCCTCCATAGTCTTGGTTACCAGGGTGACGAGTCCTGCTGCATCTAATATGTGATTGGTTGCCTGCAAAGGAGCGACAGCGACAGCGTGTTTCTGAAACGTCCAGAGATTTTCAACTAGAAGCACAAAAATGCACGGACGGCTCTGAAAAGTCCTGCAGCCACTTTTCTGTAGACGGGCGAATGCTGCTGCGTTCGCTCTCTGCTCGCTGGGAACAACTGAAGAAACGACGCTGGGGCTCAGACAATAGGCTATATGGACACAAGCCTTAAGGAAGTAGGGAACAAGGATGTACAGGTAAGGAGGTAGGGAACAAGGATGAACAGGTTAAATCGTCCACAAGGAATTTTAATTTATAAATGTATTTTTTATTTCAAGAAAGATTTTTTCTAACAACTCCCATTTGTGTTGATTCTGGCGCCCCCTGTGAACAAAAAGCAGTAGTGTTTCCACTGCTGTGTCGTAAAGATCTTGATCTGGTTAGTGTGTGAATCTGTTTTGGAAACAAGTGAAAAACAGGATGCACAGCGATGAGGTAATGCATCAATTTGTGGCTCGGGACGATTGATAGCTGTTAATATCACGATGGAGAAACAAAGTCAGCTGTGTTTTAGACCAGGTTAGGTGTAAACCTACACAGATTTTGTTACTCAGTAACAGTCATTTTGCTGAGGAAGCTCAAGTTAGCAACACTACCTGCTAATGTCACGTCTTCATAACAACAAGCCAACAATACAGCTCGGCAGCAAGGCCAACACTAACTGTCAATTATCAGCCAGTTGTCTTAGAAGAGGCCCACTTCAGGGTCACTTTTAAATCCTTTCAAATCCAACAACTGTCTCCATCTGTTGAACGAGTGACCAAGGCTTCCACCCGTGCTCTGTCACTGTCCCCTTCTCTTCCTGATCGCCAACAGCCAATCTTCATGCTGCTGGTCTCGCTTTGCAAATACAGGTCATACAGAGGTATCAGCGCTACAACGGAACTGTTTCAGAACCACTTACAAACTGCTTGTAGTTGTTTTAAGGCAGAAGGGAACAGGAACATGCAGATTAAGGATATAGGGAACAAGGTTATAAGGATTAAGGAGGCAGGGTTTAAGGATGTAGGACGAACCAGTAGCATGTGAGGCTCCTATCATGCGTCCCCTGATGAGTCCTTCCCTCCTCTGGTTTCTCACCAGTTTGACTCTTCCCTGCAGCTCCCTCTTAACGCATCGGTCCAAGTCATCCTTCAGCTCCTCTGAATCAACACACACCAACACGGAGTCTCAATAATCAATTCAAACACATTTCTTGTAGTCAGACCACCTAACAGAACAAGGAAAACATGTCATCAGTCAAAATCAGTGTATCCTGGACGCTACCGAAGCTCACTGTGGTCATCCACCAGGATGATCTCGCAGCAGGTAGGTCGGCGCATCGGTCCAGCACACTGTGGACGGTCCTCAGCAGGGCGGAGAACGCCGTTGAAGAAACAGATTACCACGCTGGCAGAAGGTAGAGTCAGAGGATACACCTTATCCCGACACCTGCAGAGAGCGGTTTATAATCAGTAAACGGGTTTATCATCAGTAAACGGGTTTATCATCAGTAAACGGGTTTATCATCAGTAAACGGTTTATCCAAACGGGTTTATCATCAGTAAACGGGTTTATCATTAGTAAACGGGTTTATCATCAGTAAACAGGTTTATCATCCGAAAACAGGTTGATCATCAGTAAACAGGTTTATCATCAGTAAATGGGTTTATCATCAGTAAACGGGTTTATCATCCAAAACAGGTTTATCATCAGTAAACAGGTTTACCATTAGTAAACGGGTTTATCATCAGTAAACAGGTTTATCATCAGTAAACAGGTTTATCATCCGAAAACAGGTTGATCATCAGTAAACGGGTTTACCATTAGTAAACGGGTTTATCATCAGTAAACGGGTTTATCATCAGTAAATGGGTTTATCATCAGTAAACGGGTTTATCATCCGAAAACAGGTTTATCATCAGTAAACAGGTTTACCATTAGTAAACGGGTTTATCATCAGTAAACAGGTTTATCATCAGTAAACAGGTTTATCATCCGAAAACAGGTTGATCATCAGTAAACGGGTTTACCATTAGTAAACGGGTTTATCATCAGTAAACGGGTTTATCATCAGTAAATGGGTTTATCATCAGTAAACGGGTTGACCATTAGTAAATGGATTGATCATCAGTAAACGGGTTTATCATCAGTAAACGGGTTTACCATCAGTAAACAGGTTTATCAAGAGAGGAAGAGCTGAGCGAGAGCTTGAAACAAACAGGTCAGCAACAAGCCTCGTGCAGCAGTAAATGTGCAGTAACGTTATACTTTACAGCAGCTGCAACTTCTCCAGACTAAAGCGGAGCTCCGTGTGCTGCTTGCAAACTGTTGATGAAAGACTGAAGGGGATTAGCCTGAAAGCTAACCCTGTGCTTCCTGACTCTCGTCAGTCACTGAATTTTTCTAAAATGTATTTTAAATATCTCTCGCTATCCTTTTTTACTCCGTTGTGTTTTAAATGCGGTGTTAACATGCTGTTCGTTAGATTATGTATGTTTGCTATTGGTCATTGTAGAAGTTACTCGCAGTAATCCTAGTGATACATAAACTAGACTTTGGCTTATAAAAGTATTTTGATTCAACACATATTTAAATATTGACAGGCTTTTTGTTACACATTATTGAGGCTAACTCGCCCTCAGCGGCCAGCAGACTGTGGACTCTGTCATGTCTAAGCGGAGTAGGACTGGTTGCCTTGGCAATGTGCATTTGTTTGACAGCTCAAATATTAACAACTTCTGCAGAATCGTAACTCAGGTCACCTCACTGAGGTCCAGAGAGACAAACACAGAAGGCAGAACTAAAGGATCTGAAGATGAAGGTCTGACAGATAGCCTGCTGCACAAAATGTTTCATAAGCAGCCAACCACCAGGAGCTGATCTGGGGTTTGCCGCCTTTGGACGGTTCGACAGGAAGAGGTGGGGATCGAACTGCTGTTAGCGGATCTAACCGGCTCTCTCCTAAGCCTTATCAAAAGGACCGGCATGCATGGGACGCACGCTTCATCAGTTATCAGATCATTTATCATAAATATCATTTATGGTAGATTATTATTATTTGCAGACGCCAAACTATCACTGCTGAGCGCTGCATCGGTCAGAGCTAAGCAGCAGAGCGGGAAACGTGTCGCTGGCCGAACAAATCATTTAGCAACAACGTCTCTCAGGTCCAACATCTGAAAAGTGTCTCTGTGCTGCGTTCAGTTAAACCTTCAGTGTCTCCACATTCAGGCTGCTGGAGACGGGTTTACCTGCTCAGTCTGCGCTGCGCTCACTTGACAGCATTAATCTGTAAATATCAGTGACAGACTCTTAAAATAACCCCCCCGCTGGTTCTTACTGGGAGTCCCTGGTGTCGGGCAGGTCCCTGTGGGATCCCAGTCTGGTGGAGATCAGAACGTTGAAGGCGTGTCGATGGTACCCGCTGTCCCTCAGCTCCTGGTCTGCTTCGTTAAAGATCATCCCTGCACACAGACATGTCACAGAGACCAGGACTCTCAGTGTCACAGCACAGAGAGACCAGGACTCCAGAGACCAAGACTCACGGTGTCACACAGAGACCAGGACTCTCAGTGTCACAGTCCAGGACTCCAGAGACCAAAGAACAGGACTGTCAGAGTCACAGAGAGACCAGGACTGTCAGTGTCACAGAGAGACCAGGACTGTCAGTGTCACAGAGAGACCAGGACTGTCAGTGTCACAGAGAGACCAGGACTGTCAGTGTCACAGAGAGACCAGGACTGTCAGTGTCACAGAGAGACCAGGACTGTCAGTGTCACAGAGAGACCAGGACTCATGGTGTCACAGAGAGACCAGGACTCATGGTGTCACAGAGAGACCAGGACTCACGGTGTCACAGCACAGAGAGACCAGAGACCAGGACTCTCAGTGTCACAGCACAGAGAGACCAGGACTCCAGAGACCAGAGACCAGGACTCTCAGTGTCACAGAGACAGGACTCCAGTGTCACAGAAACCGAGACTCACAGTGTCACACATAGACCAGGACTCCAGAGACCAGGACTCAGTGCCACAGAGCTTTAATGTTCCCAGCAGCACCCGAACACACCGCAGTCACTCACCCATCTCTGGCGACAGCTCTCCTCCCTTATTGGCGGTAGAGGCCGGCCCGCCCTCGGTCGGCCAAGCCCTTGGTAATCGGCTGGCAGCGGTGCTGCAGAGGCGTCCTGCCGCGTCCGAGCTCCGCCCAGAGAGAAGTAGAGGAAGAGGAGGACGGACCAGGTGGCCGAGGTGACGAGGCAGCCGTAACAGAAGTACCTCAGCGTGACACTGGCCATGGTGGCCGGGCGAGCATCGCCTCACATCACACTGCAGAGAGAGAGAGAGAGGACTCAGCTCTGTGCACGGGGACAGCTGGGCGCCTCGCAGGACTTTGGAAGAGAGTCCGTCAACACGGCCACGCCACAGATGACGGATTAGAGACGTGACAATGCTGCAGGTTACGAGTTCACAGGAACAAGACGAGAAGATATTTAACATTAAAATCTTTAATGCTGAAATATAAGATCTGGACTTTCTTCCTCTGCAGGTATTTTCACCTGCAGAGGAAAATTATTTCATTTTGAGTTTGTAGGAAAAGCAGCGACAATAACCCTAAATATTCATTTCCTGTCTGAAACCTTCTTTGAGCTTCCCAGACGCTGCGATGTGAGTGTTGATGCTGAAACAACAGGGTTTCAGCTGAAGTTACTTCTTTGGACAAACTCACATCTGTTTCTTTAATGTTGAAACTGCATTGTGTGTTTTCTTACTTTGCAAATAAACATTTTGTTAAACATTTTTTTGTTCCAAACTATTTTTCAGAACATTTTCAGAAAGTTTCCCCGGTGGAAAAGACGCCTGTGTGTCAGAGTAACTTAAAGACGTATCTGTGCAGAGTATAGAAAGTCGCTGCAGAGCTGCTTACTGTCCAACATGGAGACGTGAAAATGAAGCTGCTGTTATTGTTGTTAGGGAGAGAAATAAACCGGGAACATGTTGCACCTGAAGGCAGCACAGGTTTACAGTAAACAAGCCCAGGACGTCTTTTCATCCTGTCATCTAATCTGACCCTGTGTTACATTAAGACTGTCAGCTGATGTCAGCGAACACCTGAGCAGGTGAGTTAGCAGGTGTCAGGTGTCCTCTTGGTTCATAATCCTTAAAGTAAGAATCAAACATTGACTTTAGAGACTCTTAGCAGTCACGTCCTCACAGCCTTTTCATCATAACAGACTGTAACTGAGCCAAAGTACAACAAAGAGAGGAAATGAAAGTTAAGCCATAATCCCAGTCTGCTCGAACTCCATTTAAAAATCTTCAGTTTTAAGGATCCCTTTAAAACAAACGAAGCTGCACATTTCATATCATAAAACTAAGGAAAGTCCCTGATCCTGGGGGGTCTTCTCCTCAGTCCTGCATGAATCTGAAACACAGAGGCAGCCATGTTTCTAAATCATAACCTTCATCTTTTAGGATGAAGTCACCTGTTACTCGCAACAACAAACCCTCTGACCAGCTGCAGCAGAAGGGTGATTTACCTATTATCTTCATATTTAAATGCATTCCAGTCAGTGAGATGTCTGCCGAGTTAAAGAAGATGATCTAGCGGATTCAGGGAAGCCACACATGATTACTGATGAGCAGCGGAGCTCAGCCCATCTGTGATTTTTCTTTCAGTTCCCGGGTTAGGAAACTGGAGGCTGGCTAAAACCGTGTCCGAAAATGGAACTCGCTAGCTTACCGACCGTTAGCTGATCTCGGGGAGTGGAATGTGGGAATACCGGAGCTTTACCGGGTCTGACTCACATCCAGAAACAACACCGACACCGCAGCCTCGGAAGGAGCTCTACTCACGGGTCATCAGCTTGGAACAGCTTTGCTCGGCGGCTCTCCGGCCAGCTGCTCGGACCTGCCGTCGGGCTGCAGCTCAGTTAGCCGCGGTGGTTAAATCGGCAGGATTTCAGGCGGAGTTCTGACTGCAGCTGCAGAGACACCGAAACCCTCCGCCTGTCTCACACACTGAAGATAAAAGGTCTGTCTGCAGCAAGTTTCCTCTCAGAGACACCATCAAGTCAGGCAACGCTAACCACGTGACTTCCGCTCGAATGCTTTCACAATAAAACAAACCAGACGCCTGTTTAAAGGTGCCGACCTTCACAATAAAAGCACAGATGAGACTGGATCAGTCTCAGTCCTGGAGTTCATATCTTCGTTAATCTCTTTGATAATAATATAATTACTAAAGTTGGTAATTGTGATCACACTAAACTCACTGTTTCTAAATTCCAGAGTTATAAATTAAATATTTATAAAATCAGCAGATATGATAATCAGGGCTGATTCAAAGTCACTCTGTGTTTTTTCACTACAGGAGAGTAAATCTGATCTGAGATCTTTTCAAAAAAGCAAACAAAGAGATTTAAAGAAGATTGATTTCTATTTTAGGGATGAAATTATGGAACAATGTAAAATTAAAAAATGTGAAATTCTCTTTTGCTGTTCAGGAAAATAGTTTGTAAAGATGTTTTTTATGGTAACAAATAATTAATTAATAATGAATTTCTTTGTCTTTTACAAATATCTAGCTTTTTGATTTCCTTTTCCTTTAAAGTGGGCAGATTTAATTAACATGAAGATATGATAATAATTGAAATGATGAATAGCGTTTGCTTCAGCTCTTTCAGTCACAGTTTCCTGTTTGTGTTTACACTGTGATATGTTTACAATTACTGTTCAAGGAGTTTTATTATCGCCGAGCGTCACTTCAGCAGCAGGATGTAACATAAATAACACAAAACAAGTGCATACTACAGTTCCACATCTCACACTGAATTATTAAAGCAGCCTTCAGCAGCAGGAACAAAAGAGTTCTCGTCTCGATGATGATGAAATAAACAACAGCAACTTGTCTGTCAGACAAAAGGCCTGATGGGAAATAATTCCTGTATATAAAAGCACAGAACAGGAAAGCTGATCTTCATACAAACAAACAACTTAAATGTTCAGCATCAGAAACAGGAAACGCTTCTCCGACTCCCTCAGATCTCCGTCACCCTGAGAAGAACTAAACATGTTAAAACAGTCCTGCTGCAGCAACGTGTTTCTTCTTCTTCTAAAGTCACCATCAGAGTTTCTCAGCTGTTTGACCTGATGCTCCTCTGCCTGTTGCTGCAGCTGCATCTTCTCTGTCCATCAGTGAAGCTCTGCCTCCATCTAGTGGCTGAAACAAAGAACA
>JALXJV020000011.1:788401-932163 GCA_024633595.2 Lepomis macrochirus | reverse complement strand
GTGTTCTTTTGCAGAAACAGAATCTCCGTTTGTGTTTATTATCCTCAGTCATGGTTCTTTCTGTGCTCCGCAAATTATGTTTTTTTATTGTGCACTTCAGGGCAAATCAATCAAACAGGTGTCTGATTATTCAGAAAGGCTTTAAGCCTGTAACATTTCACACAGCAGGAGGCCTCTTCATTTCAAACAGTTTCATCCTTCTGCCATGTGAGGCGCTGTTTCTCATTTCTCCTCTTTATGTGCGTACGCATGGTTCAGAGTTTACTGACAGGACGCACAAGTTTGTTTTTTTATAGATCACCACCTTTGCTTGGGAAATGGCGTCCACACGTTTCCAGCCCTGTTTTGTACGTTTATGAATGAGAGCCCTGGTCCTGAGTTACACCAGGGTTAAAATGTAAATATGACATTATATCGGACTTCAGGATTTACTGCTCCCGTTAGCCAGCGAGCTAACAAGCTAACGATCTACCTGGTTCACAACAAACACAACGTTGCTCTTCAGTCTGAGGGTTTAAAAGATTTATTCAAGATGAAATGACACAAAGACAATAAACATTAAAACCTCCTGGCTGCTGTCACCTGGCCATCACGTCACCTGACCTCATGCAGGTGAGTTACACATCGACATGACGACGACGTCAGGCGGACCGGCTCCTGGAGACTACATCAGGCTGTTTAAATAAATACCAACACGTTGCAGGTCGCCTGGAGAGAAACTGGAAATATCGAGTCTGTCCTGACGGGTCACAAGTCAACAAGTTCATAGTGTTACTCCAGGACTTTCAAGGTCTGGCCTGGAAGCCTGTTTGGACCTAAAAAAGCAAAGTAAATTAAAAGAAAACTCCTCCTGCTGGTTATTTCTCCGTAATCCAAAGTATTCCAGGATGTTTCCGTGCAGTTTGTTCAGTCTGTCCTGGAACTGAATCTGGAGCCGATTTAAAACCTTAGAAGACATGAAACTAAATAAAATCAGCTGGTTAATAAAAGTCGTCCTGACAGAAACTAAAACAGTAAAAACACAAAGACAGACGAAAACCTGATTGTCTCTAAAACAAACTGTCCGTCAGTGGGGGGGCGGGGCCTCGTCCTGCTCAGCCCTCCAGGTGCCACTGCTGTGCCTCGGAGGCGTCGCATATCGCCATGGAGACGTAACCCTTGGGCCCGATTGGCTGAGCAACGGAGAGACACTGACCCACGGAGACCTGGTAGAGCCGGTTCGACTTCTGCAGGAGACAGAGAGAGATGACGGTTTGTAAAGAAGCTGCAGGTTCAGGGTTTCTAAGGGGGGCAGGGGACCCGGACCCCGACCCAGCTCCTATGTGACCGGTACCTGCCTGTCGGGGCCACTGGAACGTGTAGATTGAAATATTTCCCCTCTGGTGCTCAGAAACGGACCTAACTATTGTCGCCAGCGTTCGCCACAGGGCCAAATATAGCGTCCCTCAGAGCGAGGCGACGAGCCGCCAGCCGGGTCCGCTCGGCCTTTATTGATGCTGCTGGACAGAACCAGGCCCGGCTCAGCAGAGCGCTACACGGGCTAACTTCCCTCGCTCATCACCCCCCCGTCCAGAGGCTGACAGAAAACAACCAAGAAAACAAACCTCCACAGACTCATTAAAAACAAGTATCAGCGACCTTCGACCCTGAAGGCAGGTGGACCGTGGACCCCCCCTGTACGTTGGTCTGGCTCCACAGAGACATGATCCCCCCTCCCCGGAATCAGGTCTCAGACTGCTCGGCCCCCTGCTGGCCTCATCTGTCCCTACACCTGCCCAGTTTAGCCTCTTAGCTAAACTGGCTAGCTGTTCTTCTGTCTCATTTACCCATACTGCTCTCTGGTCCCCAGAGCACTAACGAGTGCTGCCGTGACGACGGATCGCAGAGAGCATCCTGATCAGACCCTGATCTGGAGAGGACCGGCCCACTGAAAGCACTGCTGAGAACTGTAAACCTAACGTCATCCACGGCCGCCGTGGTCAACGCGAGGAACCTTCTACTGCTTCCTGTTTGTCTGCCACCATGGTCATATGACACATTTATGTCTGATTCTAATCCACTGGGGAGAGGGGAGGAGGGGAGGGGAGAGAGAGAGAGAGAGAGAGAGGCATCGATGACTGTGATGGAGACCTGACAGCCAATCAGAGAGCAGCGTTTACAGTGACAGAGTAGTGTGTGATACGTGTGTGTGTTGGCGTCTCACCCCCAGGCTCCACTGCTGCGACCCCCCCGAGCCGTGACACTTCATCAGTCTGGGGGGGTCAAAGGTCCTGACCTCTGACACATCCAGGCACAGCAGACCCGCCAGGACCAGCTGACCCTCCTCGTCGTAGGTCCAGTCCTGCAGACGCAGAGACGCAGTCAGTATCGATCGGTCGCTCCTTCAGTACTTACAGCCGTCACTCTTCTGTTAGAGAAACACTCAAGGCCCTGGAAACGTTCTCAAGGATATCTGGAACCTTCAAAAGGGCACCAGAGTGTGTTTTTCAAGGCTCCTGGAATCTGCCCAAGACTTATTTCATGCTTTTAAAGGACTCTGACGTTAATCAGCTCAGCTAGAGCAGGTCTGAGATCAGCTGGTCTGAGATCAGCTGGTCTGAGATCAGCGGGTCTGAGATCAGCGGGTCTGAGATCAGCGGGTCTGAGATCAGCTGGTCTGAGATCAGCGGGTCTGAGATCAGCGGGTCTGAGATCAGCGGGTCTGAGATCAGCGGGTCTGAGATCAGCTGGTCTGAGATCAGCTGGTCTGAGATCAGCGGGTCTGAGATCAGCGGGTCTGAGATCAGCTGGTCTGAGATCAGCTGGTCTGAGATCAGCGGGTCTGAGATCAGCTGGTCTGAGATCAGCTGGTCTGAGATCAGCTGGTGTGCAGCTCTGTCCTGCACACAGGCTCTAACGTTATACTTCAGTTTCAGAAGGAGTCTGGCTGTTAACGAGTCCGTGGAGCTGAGAGGTCAATGAAGTGAACTCCTAAACCCTTTAAGCTCATTAGGACGAGTTTCTTCTGGCTTTCAATGCACAAATTAAATGTTTAGTAAATATCCAGGGACCCTGGGTGGAAAAAATGATGCTCGCTCTCTAATCACAGGACCAGGACCAAGGACCCGGCTGTGTGTGACGGTTGCGGTCGGCTCACCTGTTCGGGGTCACGGGGGTCACACGGTCGCAGGACGACGACTCCTCCCTTCTGACTGGCTCGGCCCTGGGCCACCAGACAGCGCCCGGTCGCTAGGTTACGGAGCTGAAAGACGGCGGACAACAAAAGGTTCATCAGCTGACTTGGTGCAAACTTTCAGGAGAGTCACAGCAACACGGAGAAGTTATCAGGTCAAAGGGCCGAGGTCTGAGGTCAGGTAGAGGCTCAGGACCGGGTCTGAAGTTCAGAGTCTGAGGTTCAGAGTCTGAGGTTCAGAGTCTGAGGTTCAGAGTCTGAGGTTCAGAGTCTGAGGTTCAGAGTCTGCGGTTCAGAGTCTGAGGTTCAGAGTCTGCGGTTCAGAGTCTGCGTTCGAGTCTGCGTTCAGAGTCTGAGGTTCAGAGTCTGAGGTTCAGAGTCTGAGGTTCAGAGTCTGGTTCAGAGTCTGGTTCAGAGTCTGAGGTTCAGAGTTCATTAAGGTTCATTGAGAAGCGTCTGGTTAACATCTGAGCTGGCAGGTAACGGCTCAGAGATTAAAGCTGAGTGTTGCAGTGAAACCGCTCTACTGAAGCGTGACAGAAAGCTGAACTGCTTTGAACCGAGCTGCCCACCGAAGTCCACAAACCAGCAGGTGACGTCACGGCGGCCACGCCCACTTCTCTCGTCTGTGGCTGCAGCTCTAGTTCAAACGTTCCACGCTGAGCAAAGTGAGACGGTCTGAATCAACATATGACATGAGACTGTGGTGCTGCGTTCAGGTACCCGTCCTCTCTGCAGGACTTTGGGCCGCCTCAGGCCCTTGTTGACGAACAGCGGCTGCTGCTGCTGCTTGTGGCCGTTGGCGACGGTCTGCATCTCCGGGTACACCGTGTCCAGGTACCAGCGAAACGACTGACACTGCAGCCGCTTCCTCAACGCCACGCGCTCACTGATGTCGCCGTAGCTGCGTTCACGAAGCTCGGACGCAGAGACAGATACTGCTCCTGATTGGACCACAGAGACACAGGAAGTGAGGTCAGAGGACGCAGTCGGATCTGCGCTCCGTGTCCGTGTGTGCGCGTACCTTGTACTCGTCCATCCATACGTGAGCTAGCCGCAAGGAATTGTGGGCCATGGTGTCCTGCCCCCCCGGCGAGCCGTAGGGCCGCCTCTTCCTGAAGATGTGTCCGACCCTGGAGCAGGGGATGATGAACAGCTGACCGCCACACATCCAGATCTGAGCCAGAGACATCGACACAAAGGGGGCATGAGAGAGAGACCAGGGCCGAGACCAGGGCCGAGACCAGGTCCGGGACCAGGGCCGGGACCAGGTACGAGACCAAGGCCGAGACCAGGACATTAGGTCCGAGACCACGTCCAAGACCAGGCCCAAGACCAGGACATTAGGTCCGAGACCAGGTACAAGACCAGGGCCGAGACCTGGGCCGAGACCTGGGCCAAGACCAGGAGACCAGGGCCGAAAACAGGGCCGAGACCAGGTCCTAGACCAGGGCCGAGACCATGTCCAAGACCAGGTCCGAGACCAGGGCAGAGACCAGGGCAGAGACCAGGGCAGAGACCAGGGCAGAGACCAGGTCCAGCACTTGGAAGTGTTTCTATTGGCTCAGACTGAAGGACGCCTTCACTGACAGTCAGTAAAACACAAACTCTCTCACCCTGAAGGAGATCTCCAGGTTTTCCCCGCCCCATATGTCCATGCCGGCGTCGTATTGGCCGAGCTCGTTAAAATACTTCCTGTTCATAGCAAAGAGACCGCCTGCCATGGTGGGGGACCTGAGGGGAGATCAGGTAGAGATCAGGTTTGGTTACCTGTTAAGTCAGCTGGTTACCTGGTCAGTCGGTCAGCTGGTTACCTGACAGTCAGTCGGTCAGCTGGTTACCTGGTCAGTCGGTCAGCTGGTTACCTGGTCAGTTGGTCAGCTGGTTACCTGACAGTCAGTCGGTCAGCTGGTTACCTGGTTAGTCAGCTGGTTACCTGGTTAGTCAGCTGGTTACCTGGTCAGTCAGTCGGTCAGCTGGTTACCTGACAGTCAGTCGGTCAGCTGGTTACCTGGTCAGTCGGTCAGCTGGTTAGTCAGCTGGTTACCTGGTCAGTCAGTTGGTCAGCTGGTTACCTGGTCAGTCAGTCGGTCAGCTGGTTACCTGACAGTCAGTCGGTCAGCTGGTTACCTGGTCAGTCGGTCAGCTGGTTAGTCAGCTGGTTACCTGGTCAGTCAGTTGGTCAGCTGGTTACCTGGTCAGTCGGTCAGCTGGTTAGTCAGCTGGTTACCTGGTCAGTCAGTTGGTCAGCTGGTTACCTGGTCAGTCGGTCAGCTGGTTACCTGGTCAGTTGGTCAGCTGGTCAGTTGGTCAGCTGGTTACCTGGTTAGTCAGCTGGTTACCTGGTCAGTCGGTCAGCTGGTTACCCGGTCAGCTGGTTACCTGATCGGCCCGGTGGATCCCTCGGGCCCATTGAGTTCGGAGGGGGGGACGGGATCCCACTTGAAGTGCAGCCCCCAGTTGAAGCCGCCCCTGACGATGGGCGAGGGCGAGTAGGACAGCGTGTCGGCGGAGATGATGTCGATGACGGGGCAGACGACGGTGCGGCGGTCCTTCTGGATGGGAGCCAGCAGAGGCTGCAGCCACGCCTGGTTCACCTCGCAGTGACTGTCCAGGAAGACCAGCACCTCACCTGGGCGCACAGAGACAGGACGGGGATCAAGTCAACCTGGTCTCACCTAGCGGGAGCTCGAGTAGAGCCAAGCTTGTAAATGACCTTCAGGATCCAGAGGCCCCACCGGAGCAACCTCCACAAATAAAGTCAGGGATCAACGCACAGCTCAGACGGGTTCCCAGAGTCTCAAAGGCAGTAAGGGTGTAGGATTTAGGGTGCAGGGATGAAGGGAAGAGGGAGGTAAGGACTGCCCTGCTTGGGATACGGATGTATAGATTATAGAATATCAGGTGTACACAGAAGTACATGGATTAAAGTAGCAAAAATGATGCAACAATTAGGATATAGGGAACAAGGATGCATGAACAGGATGTGGAAAATAAAGATGTAGGGACCAAGGATGCACACATTTAGGATAAAGGAAACAAGGATGTAGGAAGTAAGGTAGTACAGGTTCAGGGCTTGTGTCCATATAGCTTTTTTTTCCAGGCAGAATCTGGGGAGCGTTGGGATGAAGCGACTGTGCAGTGAGAGAAAGAAAACAGAGGGCTGACAACAAGCTAACAACAAGCTAACAACAAGCTAACGAGGTGAAGGGTGATAGAAACACTCACCAACAACAGTCAGTGTCGGGCCGATCAGCAAATAGGCTTTTCTGTCTCTGCTAAGACGACATTTCATAAAGCTCAGATAGACAACAAGCTTCTCCTCCATAGTCTTGGTTACCAGGGTGACGAGTCCTGCTGCATCTAATATGTGATTGGTTGCCTGCAAAGGAGCGACAGCGACAGCGTGTTTCTGAAACGTCCAGAGATTTTCAACTAGAAGCACAAAAATGCACGGACGGCTCTGAAAAGTCCTGCAGCCACTTTTCTGTAGACGGGCGAATGCTGCTGCGTTCGCTCTCTGCTCGCTGGGAACAACTGAAGAACGACGCTGGGGCTCAGACAATAGGCTATATGGACACAAGCCTTAAGGAAGTAGGGAACAAGGATGTACAGGTAAGGAGGTAGGGAACAAGGATGAACAGGTTAAATCGTCCACAAGGAATTTTAATTTATAAATGTATTTTTTATTTCAAGAAAGATTTTTTCCAACAACTCCCATTTGTGTTGGTTCTGGCGCCCCCTGTGAACAAAAAGCAGTAGTGTTTCCACTGCTGTGTCGTAAAGATCTTGATCTGGTTAGTGTGTGAATCTGTTTTGGAAACAAGTGAAAAACAGGATGCACAGCGATGAGGTAATGCATCAATTTGTGGCTCGGGACGATTGATAGCTGTTAATATCACGATGGAGAAACAAAGTCAGCTGTGTTTTAGACCAGGTTAGGCGTAAACCTACACAGATTTTGTTACTCAGTAACAGTCATTTTGCTGAGGAAGCTCAAGTTAGCAACACTACCTGCTAATGTCACGTCTTCATAACAACAAGCCAACAATACAGCTCGGCAGCAAGGCCAACACTAACTGTCAATTATCAGCCAGTTGTCTTAGAAGAGGCCCACTTCAGGGTCACTTTTAAATCCTTTCAAATCCAACAACTGTCTCCATCTGTTGAACGAGTGACCAAGGCTTCCACCCGTGCTCTGTCACTGTCCCCTTTCTCTTTCCTGATCGCCAACAGCCAATCTTCATGCTGCTGGTCTCGTTTGCAAATACAGGTCATACAGAGGTATCAGCGTTACAACGGAACTGTTTCGTAACCACTTACAAACTGCTTGTAGTTGTTTTAAGGCAGAAGGGAACAGGAACATGCAGATTAAGGATATAGGGAACAAGGTTATAAGGATTAAGGAGGCAGGGTTTAAGGATGTAGGACGAACCAGTAGCATGTGAGGCTCCTATCATGCGTCCCCTGATGAGTCCTTCCCTCCTCTGGTTTCTCACCAGTTTGACTTTCCCCTGCAGCTCCCTCTTAACGTACCGGTCCAAGTCATCCTTCAGCTCCTCTGAATCAACACACACCAACACGGAGTCTCAATAATCAATTCAAACACATTTCTTGTAGTCAGACCACGAACAGAACAAGGAAAACATGTCATCAGTCAAAATCAGTGTATCCTGGACGTTACCGAGCTCACTGTGGTCATCCACCAGGATGATCTCGTGCAGCAGGTAGGTCGGCGTACGGTCCAGCACACTGTGGACGGTCCTCAGCAGGGCGGAGAACGCTTCGTTGAAGAAACAGATTACCACGCTGGCAGAAGGTAGAGTCAGAGGATACACCTTATCCCGACACCTGCAGAGAGCGGTTTATAATCAGTAAACGGGTTTATCATCAGTAAACGGGTTTATCATCAGTAAACGGGTTTATCATCAGTAAACGGGTTTATCATCCGAAAACGGGTTTATCATCAGTAAACAGGTTTACCATTAGTAAACGGGTTTATCATTAGTAAACAGGTTTATCATCAGTAAACAGGTTTATCATCCGAAAACAGGTTGATCATCAGTAAACGGGTTTATCATCAGTAAATGGGTTTATCATCAGTAAACGGGTTTATCATCCGAAAACAGGTTTATCATCAGTAAACAGGTTTACCATTAGTAAACGGGTTTATCATCAGTAAACAGGTTTATCATCAGTAAACAGGTTTATCATCCGAAAACAGGTTGATCATCAGTAAGCGGGTTTACCATTAGTAAACGGGTTTATCATCAGTAAACGGGTTTATCATCAGTAAATGGGTTTATCATCAGTAAACGGGTTTATCATCCGAAAACAGGTTTATCATCAGTAAACAGGTTTACCATTAGTAAACGGGTTTATCATCAGTAAACAGGTTTATCATCAGTAAACAGGTTTATCATCCGAAAACAGGTTGATCATCAGTAAGCGGGTTTACCATTAGTAAACGGGTTTATCATCAGTAAACGGGTTTATCATCAGTAAATGGGTTTATCATCAGTAAGCGGGTTGACCATTAGTAAATGGATTGATCATCAGTAAACGGGTTTATCATCAGTAAGCGGGTTTACCATCAGTAAACAGGTTTATCAAGAGAGGAAGAGCTGGCGAGAGCTTGAAACAAACAGGTCAGCAACAAGCCTCGTGCAGCAGTAAATGTGCAGTAACGTTATACTTTACAGCAGCTGCAACTTCTCCAGACTAAAGCGGAGCTCCGTGTGCTGCTTGCAAACTGTTGATGAAAGACTGAAGGGGGATTAGCCTGAAAGCTAACCCTGTGCTTCCTGACTCTCGTCAGTCACTGAATTTTTCTAAAATGTATTTTAAATATCTCTCGCTATCCTTTTTTACTCCGTTGTGTTTTAAATGCGGTGTTAACATGCTGTTCGTTAGATTATGTATGTTTGCTATTGGTCATTGTAGAAGTTACTCGCAGTAATCCTAGTGATACATAAACTAGACTTTGGCTTATAAAAGTATTTTGATTCAACACATATTTAAATATTGACAGGCTTTTTGTTACACATTATTGAGGCTAACTCGCCCTCAGCGGCCAGCAGACTGTGGACTCTGTCATGTCTAAGCGGAGTAGGACTGGTTGCCTTGGCAATGTGCATTTGTTTGACAGCTCAAATATTAACAACTTCTGCAGAATCGTAACTCAGGTCACCTCACTGAGGTCCAGAGAGACAAACACAGAAGGCAGAACTAAAGGATCTGAAGATGAAGGTCTGACAGATAGCCTGCTGCACAAAATGTTTCATAAGCAGCCAACCACCAGGAGCGATCTGGGGTTTGCCGTCTTTGGACGGTTCGACAGGAAGAGGTGGGGATCGAACTGCTGTTAGCGGACGACCGGCTCTCTCTCCTAAGCCTTATCAAAAGGACCGGCATGCATGGGACGCACGCTTCATCAGTTATCAGATCATTTATCATAAATATCATTTATGGTAGATTATTATTATTTGCAGACGCCAAACTATCACTGCTGAGCTGCATCGGTCAGAGCTAAGCAGCAGAGCGGGAAGCGTGTCGCTGGTCGAACAAATCATTTAGCAACAACGTCTCTCAGGTCCAACATCTGAAAAGTGTCTCTGTGCTGCGTTCAGTTAAACCTTCAGTGTCTCCACATTCAGGCTGCTGGAGACGGGTTTACCTGCTCAGTCTGCGCTGCGTTCACTTGACAGCATTAATCTGTAAATATCAGTGACAGACTCTTAAAATAACCCCCCCGCTGGTTCTTACTGGGAGTCCCTGGTGTCGGGCAGGTCCCTGTGGGATCCCAGTCTGGTGGAGATCAGAACGTTGAAGGCGTGTCGATGGTACCCGCTGTCCCTCAGCTCCTGGTCTGCTTCGTTAAAGATCATCCCTGCACACAGACATGTCACAGAGACCAGGACTCTCAGTGTCACAGCACAGAGAGACCACGACTCCAGAGACCAAGACTCACGGTGTCACACAGAGACCAGGACTCTCAGTGTCACAGTCCAGGACTCCAGAGACCAAAGAACAGGACTGTCAGAGTCACAGAGAGACCAGGACTGTCAGTGTCACAGAGAGACCAGGACTGTCAGTGTCACAGAGAGACCAGGACTGTCAGTGTCACAGAGAGACCAGGACTGTCAGTGTCACAGAGAGACCAGGACTGTCAGTGTCACAGAGAGACCAGGACTGTCAGTGTCACAGAGAGACCAGGACTCATGGTGTCACAGAGAGACCAGGACTCATGGTGTCACAGAGAGACCAGGACTCACGGTGTCACAGCACAGAGAGACCAGAGACCAGGACTCTCAGTGTCACAGCACAGAGAGACCAGGACTCCAGAGACCAGAGACCAGGACTCTCAGTGTCACAGAGAAACCGAGACTCACAGTGTCACACATAGACCAGGACTCCAGAGACCAGGACTCAGTGCCACAGAGCTTTAATGTTCCCAGCAGCACCCGAACACACGCGAGTCACTCACCCATCTCTGGCGACAGCTCTCCTCCCTTATTGGCGGTAGAGGCCGGCCCGCCCTCCGGTCGGCCAAGCCCTTGGTAATCGGCTGGCAGCGGTGCTGCAGAGGCGTCCTGCAGCGTCGAGCTCCGCCCCAGAGAGAAGTAGAGGAAGAGGAGGAGCCGGACCAGGTGGCCGAGGTGGCGAGGCAGCCGTAACAGAAGTACCTCAGCGTGACACTGGCCATGGTGGCCGGGCGAGCATCGCCTCACATCACACTGCAGAGAGAGAGAGAGAGGACTCAGCTCTGTGCACGGGGACAGCTGGGCGCCTCGCAGGACTTTGGAAGAGAGTCCGTCAACACGGCCACGCCACAGATGACGGATTAGAGACGTGACAATGCTGCAGGTTACGAGTTCACAGGAACAAGACGAGAAGATATTTAACATTAAAATCTTTAATGCTGAAATATAAGATCTGGACTTTTCTTCCTCTGCAGGTATTTTCACCTGCAGAGGAAAATTATTTCATTTTGAGTTTGTAGGAAAAAGCAGCGACAATAACCCTAAATATTCATTTCCTGTCTGAAACCTTCTTTGAGCTTCCCAGACGCTGCGATGTGAGTGTTGATGCTGAAACAACAGGGGTTTCAGCTGAAGTTACTTTCTTTGGACAAACTCACATCTGTTTCTTTAATGTTTAAACTGCATTGTGTGTTTTCTTACTTTGCAAATAAACATTTTGTTAAACTTTTTTTGTTCCAAACTATTTTTCAGAACATTTTCAGAAAGTTTCCCCGGTGGAAAAGACGCCTGTGTGTCAGAGTAACTTAAAGACGTATCTGTGCAGAGTATAGAAAGTCGCTGCAGAGCTGCTTACTGTCCAACATGGAGACGTGAAAATGAAGCTGCTGTTATTGTTGTTAGGGAGAGAAATAAACCGGGAACATGTTGCACCTGAAGGCAGCACAGGTTTACAGTAAACAAGCCCAGGACGTCTTTTCATCCTGTCATCTAATCTGACCCTGTGTTACATTAAGACTGTCAGCTGATGTCAGCGAACACCTGAGCAGGTGAGTTAGCAGGTGTCAGGTGTCCTCTTGGTTCATAATCCTTAAAGTAAGAATCAAACATTGACTTAAGAGACTCTTAGCAGTCACGTCCTCACAGCCTTTTCATCATAACAGACTGTAACTGAGCCAAAGTACAACAAAGAGAGGAAATGAAAGTTAAGCCATAATCCCAGTCTGCGCCGAACTCCATTTAAAAATCTTAAGTTTTAAGGATCCCTTTAAAAACAAAGAAGCTGCACATTTCTTATCATAAAACTAAGGAAAGTCCCTGATCCTGGGGGGTCTTCTCCTCAGTCCTGCATGAATCTGAAACACAGAGGAGCCATGTTTCTAAATATAACCTTCATCTTTTAGGATGAAGTCACCTGTTACTCGCAACAACAAACCCTCTGACCAGCAGCAGAAGGGTGATTTACCTTATCTTCATATTTAAATGCATTCCAGTCAGTGAGATGTCTGCCGAGTTAAAGAAGATGATCTAGCGGATTCAGGGAAGCCACACATGATTACTGATGAGCAGCGGAGCTCAGCCCATCTGTGATTTTTCTTTCAGTTCCCGGGTTAGGAAACTGGAGGCTGGCTAAAACCGTGTCCGAAAATGGAACTCGCTAGCTTACCGACCGTTAGCTGATCTCGGGGAGTGGAATGTGGGAATACCGGAGCTTTACCGGGTCTGACTCACATCCAGAAACAACACCGACACCGCAGCCTCGGAAGGAGCTCTACTCACGGGTCATCAGCTTGGAACAGCTTTGCTCGGCGGCTCTCCGGCCAGCTGCTCGGACCTGCCGTCGGGCTGCAGCTCAGTTAGCCGCGGTGGTTAAATCGGCAGGATTTCAGGCGGAGTTCTGACTGCAGCTGCAGAGACACCGAAACCCTCCGCCTGTCTCACACACTGAAGATAAAAAGGTCTGTCTGCAGCAAGTTTCCTCTCAGAGACACCATCAAGTCAGGCAACGCTAACCACGTGACTTCCGCTCAATGCTTTCACAATAAAACAAACCAGACGCCTGTTTAAAGGTGCCGACCTTCACAATAAAAGCACAGATGAGACTGGCAGTCTCAGTCCTGGAGTTCATATCTGTTTCTCTTGATAATAATATAATTACTAAAGTTGGTAATTGTGATCACACAAACTCACTGTTTCTAAATTCCAGAGTTATAAATTAAATATTTATAAAATCAGCAGATATGATAATCAGGGCTGATTCAAAGTCACTCTGTGTTTTTCACTACAGGAGAGTAAATCTGATCTGAGATCTTTTCAAAAAGCAAACAAAGAGATTTAAAGAAGATTGATTTCTATTTTAGGGGGGAAATTATGGAACAATGTAAAATTAAAAATGTGAAATTCTCTTTTGGTGTTCAGGAAAATAGTTTGTAAAGATGTTTTTTATGGTAACAAATAATTAATTAATAATGAATTTCTTTGTCTTTTTACAAATATCTAGCTTTTTGATTTCCTTTTCCTTTAAAGTGGGCAGATTTAATTAACATGAAGATATGATAATTGAAATGATGAATAAGCGTTTGCTTCAGCTCTTTCAGTCACAGTTTCCTGTTTGTGTTTACACTGTGATATGTTTACAATTACTGTTCAAGGAGTTTTTATTATCGCCGAGCGTCACTTCAGCAGCAGGATGTAACATAAATAACACAAAACAAGTGCATACTACAGTTCCACATCTCACACTGAATTATTAAAGCAGCCTTCAGCGGCAGGAACAAAAGAGTTCTCGTTCTCGATGATGATGAAATAAACAACAGCAACTTGTCTGTCAGACAAAAAGGCCTGATGGGAAATAATTCCTGTATATAAAAGCACAGAACAGGAAAGCTGATCTTCATACAAACAAACAACTTAAATGTTCAGCATCAGAAACAGGAAACGTTTCTCCCGACTCCCCCTCAGATCTCCGTCACCCTGAGAAGAACTAAACATGTTAAAAACAGTCCTGCTGCAGCAACGTGTTTCTTCTTCTTCTAAAGTCACCATCAGAGTTTCTCAGCTGTTTGACCTGATGCTCCTCTGCCTGTTGCTGCAGCTGCATCTTCTCTGTCCATCAGTGAAGCTCTGCCTCCATCTAGTGGCTGAAACAAAGAACAGCACTCTGACTCAGACGGCTGTAATATGTAAGAGGTGATCCTCTATGTGAATTTTACCTTGTTATTCACTGTTAATCTCTGGGCCTGCGTGTTACAGGGTGTGTTTGTGTGGAATAAGTTTTTTAACTTGGTCACAAACTGGCTAACGTTAACATGCTAAGTGGCCCTGATACAGAGGGGGAGTAAACCCTGTGCATTCTCCTAATGCAGGGGTCTCAAACTCCAACTTGAAGGACGGCGTGTTGGAAGTCGTGGATATTTAAGTGCAGAAAAAAAGAGTGAGTTCAATAAAGAGATCAGCAAACAGTGATGGAGCAGATCAGCTGGTTGTCAAGTGACATTTCTGATCAGTAATGTTGTTGTAGCCAATTATGATGTGTGTTATATGTCCTGTGTTAGTGGTAAGTTGAATAGGGGTGACACTCTTCCACCTGCACACCAGGGGGCATAGGCAGGGAATCACGGTGGGAAAAGAGGCTGTATGAGGAAGTCACAGGTGAATAGCGAGAGGGAATTATGATCGGAGGAAGCCACACAGTTTTTTAACCGTGTTTGCGTGCATGTGTGTGTTCGTGATGGATTTTGTCATATCCCAGCGTTAGATCGTGTTTACAGTTTTTTCTTGCATAAAACCGACAAAGCTGTGTTTGCAATTTTCATCAGGAGTATTAATGAGAAGTTCAAAGTGACACCATGGAACAGACTGACGGGGCCCAACAGGCAGAAATAACTGACAAAGAAAGTTAGAAGAGGAAAGAGCAGGTCCAGCAATGCCTCTAAAAATAAAGATTGTTATTATTGTTGTTGTTGTGCTTCACTGCATTATACACCAACAGGCACTCTGCAGCAAGTGCTTGAAATATAAAGATGTCATGTTGTCTGTAGGTAGGTAATGTGCCTTTTTTGGAAGCAAAGACTGTGTGAGACTGTTTTCTCGACTATGAAGTAAAAACTACAGGCTCACTAACTGATGCCCATCTTGAAGCTACTCAGGGTTTCAGTTGCAACCTCCATCAGAACAAATGTGTTCCAGTGGTGTGAGATGGAGTCTGGCAAAAAGCAAATTAAAGAATGAGCCAACAAAGTATTCAGGGATGCATTTGTTAGTTCAGTTTTAAAGTATAAAACTGATGTTTGCACATTTTTTGTTAGATATGATCCTCAACATTTGAGTTCATTTGTGGCTGAGTGTGTACTTCAGTGGCTTTATGTGAATTACTTAAGTACATTTTTGAGTTACATTTGAGTAAAATATATATTGTTATTTTTGACTTCAGTACAATTATCAACTTTAATTTACTGTTTATTTCAGAGAAACACATCAAATGTTCAAAATATGTTGGTAACAATAAAACACAGTACATTTCAAGAATATTGCGCTTTCAATGTTCAAAATATGTAGGTAATGGTAATAAAAAAGTTAAAAAATTAAGTAAAAAAGTCAACATTGCGCTTTCTTGGAGCTCTTTAATGCTGCTGTGGCCCTCCTATGAGATGACAGTACCAAAGTGGCCCCTGGATGATTTGAGTTTGAGACCCCTGATATTGGGTTCATAAGAACAAGACAAGAGGATATTTTAACAGTATTTTTACATTCAATGCTGAAATATATAAACAGGGCATCTGGGGGTCCCCTAGAATATTCTGAGCATTAAACAGTTGATTTCCTGCATCCTGGGGGCGTTTTCTGCACCACTTTATGGTGGAAATTTATGACATTACATTATGCATTTTTTTAATCTTACAAAAGGATAAGAAAAAAATTAAGACCTTTGTACATCAATAAACCATAAACATACTATGTGGAACCATAAAGCCAAACTTTACATGTTTGACAAGAGTCCCTCCACATTTACTCATTTAGCTGACACTTTTATCCAAAGCAACTTACAATTGCTGTACATGTCAGAGGTCTCACGCCTCTGGAGCAACGAGGGGTCAAGTGTCTTGCTCAGGGACACAGTGGTGGATGGGTCAAAGTGGGGGATTGAACCTGGGTTGCTCACACCAAAGGCAGGCATCTTATCCATTGCGCAATCATCATCCCCCCCCCCAACTTCACTCAACGTCCCCTACTGGCAACAGGAAGTGAACCCTTTCTGACAAAAATCATTAGATTTCCATGGCATTTACACAGCGCCTCCACGACCCAACGTTGCAGCTTTCATTACTTTGATTTCTAAAAACTATAAATTTAGTTTTCTTCATGTTGAGAAACAATTTATTTACATCTAACCAGCATTTGAGGATTTTCAGCTCTGCCTCAATAATATACAAAAGATCCTTTAAATTTGTCCCAGAGCAAAATACATTTGTATCATATGCAAAGAGTTTAACAAATCCGGAACATTGCTTATATCCTTTATAGAAAGTATAAAGGGCTTTGGACCGATCACAATAATAATCATTAGAAAGATGTGTCTCTAGGTCGACGTCATTTTCACAACTTAATGACTTAAATTCATTTAAATTCAGAAAACTTCTATTTAGTTTCATAATATTTTCCATTAAGGAATAATAAGGTAAGATCATCCCTGTCAGTTTCTCTAGTAGATCAATTATAATACACTCCCATACAATGAAGGAAAGCAATTTAAAAAAGAATTCCAAGAGTTTCCTGCTACATACTGACTCTGTGTCAGAGCAAGCTTCCCAAGAATGACACATAATAAAACATGCGGCCTATGTGTTTCTCCTCACCAGGACACATTTTCCACCATGTTGGTCCATCACAAAGAAGAAACATGTTGAGCCAAACATGATCATAAAATTCACTCATTAGAAACACAACAAAACCTCTGATCAAAGATATGAGTGTAAAACAGCTGTTACAGAAATTCATCAAAGATTGTTGCTGTTGCATCATCTTAACTTCAGCTCTTTGGAAAGGCACGGATCCACCTCACAGAGAGCATGGATCAGGACTGAACTAGCATTAGTTCCCTTTCTTCGCACTGTGTCAATCACGGCCCGTGCTTTATCTGCTCTGACTTTTTCTGCTCTGACCGACTGCATTTCATCATCATTTATAACATGAAGCTCAAGAAGTATATCCAGAAGCTGCTTGAGAACAGATTCAGAAACTCTGTTCAGAAACTGTCTCCGAACTGAGAGCAGCCTGTCCTCTGCTGGGACCCTGTCCTCTGCTGGGACCCTGTCCTCTGCTGGGACCTTCCTCTGTGGAGTTTCCCTTCTTGAATCTAGAAAACAAACAGGGAAAATACTTTTGTTTGATTAAAAAATATTTTTAATGAAATTAAATATGATGTTTTTGTCTGTTACAGCGACATCACATCTTGCATAACGTCAGTGGACTCAGCAGTTGCTCTCTCAAACTCTGCTAAATTTTATTTTGTTGAGCTTGTTTTGCCTTTATTACAGAAGCACGTTTTACCTATGTCAGAAAAACATCAACTTAGGAGAAGGAAGCGCTGGAGACAGAACCAGGATAAGAGCTAAACTAATCCAGCTTGGACTAACCTAGAACAGAGTCTGTGGCCTCATCTTTACAGAGACCTCCATCACAACATCCAGGAGGAAGCTATTACCCTCAACAAGCGGGTCATGTTCTGCTCCAACAGAACTCCAGGAAGGCTAGAGTTTTTAATGTTAACGTGTTGACCGTATTATCTCCCCAGAGAAAAGCCCACAGGCTGGCACATGTTCAGAGATGCTGCCACCACATATTACTGAGGAATTTACATACAACAGAGATACCAGATGTGATCAATTTGTCTTTATCAACAGGCTACGTGCCACAGTACTTTAAAGTAGCTGTAATTAAACCTCTTCTGAAAAAGCCCAACCTGGATCCAGACGTTTTAGCCAACTATAGACCTATATCTAACCTTCCATTTCTCTCTAAGGTCCTGGAGAAAGCAGTCGCCAAACAGCTGTGTGACTTTCTACATAGCAATAGTTTATTTGAGGATTTTCAGTCAGGATTTAGAGCTCATCATAGCACAGAGACAGCACTGGTGAAAATTACTAATGACCTCCTAACTGCATCAGACAAAGGACTTGTCTCTGTACTAGTTTTACTAGATCTTAGTGCTGCATTTGATACCATTGACCATCAGATCCTATTACAGAGACTGGAACATTTCATTGGCATCAAAGGAACCGCTCTAAGCTGGTTTAAGTCCTATTTATCAGATCGATTTCAGTTTGTACATCAATCAATCAATCAATCAATCTTTATTTATATAGCACTTTTCATACAAATAACATGCAACACAAAGTGCTTCACACTAGAGAAAAATTAAAAAGATAAAATATTAAAAAATAAAATAAAATATAAAAGCAGGTCAAGCCCAACAATCAATCCCCATCTTAGTAATATGTGACTCAAAACTGAGATCTGAGTCAAAAATAACTCCCAGGTTTTTCACCTTATCACAGGCATTCGTAGTTTCATTTTAAGTTTCTCTCGGCCTGAGATTCAGAACCAATGACCAGTACTTCTGTTTTGTCCTGATTGAGCTGCAGAAAATGTTCTGCCATCCATGACTACATGTTAACGATGCATACCAAAGTTAGTCATGGAGTTCCACAAGGATCTGTGCTCGGACCAATCCTCTTCCCCTTAGCTGATGTTGAAAAACTGGTCCACACCTTTGTCTCCTCCAGACTCTATTACTGTAACGCACCTCTTATCGGGATCCCTAACAAGATACTGCAGAGACTGCAGTATGGTCAGAACAGCTGCAAGGATCCTGATGAGAGTACGAGAGTACGACCACATCAAACTCATTCTCCATTCACTTCACTGGCTTCCCATTTTCACTAGTCTTGAATATAAGATCTCTCTCCTAACCCGCCAGTGCATCTATAGATATTTATCTTGTCTTTATCTGGATGTCCAGTGTACATGAACGGCCACTAGATGTGCATTTTCAGTAATTTTAATGTAAAAGGAAATCAAGTCTGATATGCAGCTAAAACGCTGCTGTGGACGGAGATCGTATTCGTATTACTTCTCTGTTTTTAAACTAAAACAGAGTAGTGTGGACTGGGCCTTAAACTGCTGTGACTTTTAAAAAGGACTTAAACATTTCTTCTTAGCAGCACATATGATTTTTAATTTAATGAATTAAATGTTCTCTTTTTTATCTGTATTTTATATTGATGTTTTTACCTTGCTTTTATGATTTTACCTGTTGCACTTTGAGGTTTCTTTAAAAATAAAATGTATTTTTATTTGTATCCACCAACATCAGACATGCTTCCTTTCTGCCATATTATCAGAAAACACAATAAACTTTCATTGTTATGCAGATGATACTTTTACTCACGTCCTTCTTGTCTGTCAGGTGTAGCCGTGTTTTCTCTGCCAGCCACCCTGTAGGAAGAAACACAAAAACAGCAGGTTTTCTGATGAAGACAGAGAAAATGATCAGACGCAGCTCTCTTCACTAAACGTAACACTGGTGTTTCCACACAACCAGGTTCAACAAACTCTTTTCATCTGACTCTGTCAACCTGGATTTTCCCACTACGAGTACATTCAGAATAAACAGTAATCTGAAGTGGTGGGGTTCAATAATGGCCAATCACATCAGCTCCTTTAATCCAGTTTTTGAGCAGCAGAATCAATAAAGCATCCGTACAGCATAAGAGGACTCCAGACTAAGAGTCTGCAGCCATGCTAGCAGCTCTGTGAGGCTGTTCTCAGACACAGTGGTACTTCAACTAAATGCTAACACCCGCATTTATTTGGACACTTGTGGGCGTGATGAGAATTCATGCCACGATCTCACAAGATCAAAACAGGATGAAATTTAATATAATTGTGCTTTTTGGGAGGTGTTGTATGTCTGTATTGATGTTTTTCTTATGGACCCCGAGTCTGACAATAAAGTTGAACTGAATCAAAATAACTGTTTTTTCCTCACAGAATGTGGTTGGGATGGTTTGCATGGGATGCTGCGTTAAGGACAATTGGGAAATATGGGACGATTCCATATTTTAAGGGACGGGTGGCAACCCTACGCTGGCCTAGCGGGGGTTAGCTTTTAGCCTAGTGTGGAGGCCAGACCTCTTCCCAGAGCCTTGTTTGTATGTCCTTCTGTTTCCTGTCACATGAAAACAATTCAAATCTTGTAAAAAGAGAAGTGGTCCAAATCTCCATGTGACCATTTTCTGCCCTTTTTCCATCCACTGCTAACTTTTCCATCAGTGCTGCCCGTGGATGTTTGTTCTTCACCCTTAGGAACAATATATGGTGGAGAGAATCTGAGCTCAAAGGTCCACTTACTAATGATTCAAAGCAAAGTGTTCATCAAGGTGAGCAAAGCTGAACTACAAATGCTTTTCACCACATGTTGCACAATTATGATCTGAAGTGATTCAAGATGCATCTGGTGGATCAGAACAGCTGATCTGAGGAAGAGCCAAACAGCTCAGTGTTTAGAGGACAAAGAGGAGAAAATGAAGGACACATTTGAAGCAGATTCTTTCAGATTCTGAATCCTTCTAAATCTTTACAGTGACGTCAACGTGAGGGCAAAAATATATGAAGATAAATTCTGAAATGGAGGTTCTCAGGTGTTTTGCTCCAGAAATCAAATCAGATCCATCTTAGTTTGAAACAGTATCTGCACTAATAGTTCTGCATCAGGAATATAAATCTGTTAGCACAACATTTTGTCTTCATCCTCAATGCATCATCTTCATCAGGTCAGTTACAGTAAAAACAGTCTCTTACTTTGGGTCTGAGGGTCCAGGTTCAGGACTGAAGTCTGGAGGAGGAGTTCTGGACTGTTTACTTCTCATAGACAGACAGCTGGATACCACAAACTGTTCTCCCCATCTGTTGGACTGAACTCTAAAAACACCAAAATGTTTTAATTCATATCACATGAATCCATGATAATTTCTCTAAACAGGTTTAGAGTTTGTATTAATCCTCTTTTATATAAGTCAGTTTCTATGCTCCACTTATCCGGAACAAACTCCCTGAAAGCTCCAGGTCTGCTGAAACTCTCAGTTCGTCTAAATCAAGACTAAAGACTTTTTACTTCTGCAGTTAAATGAATAAAATATAAGACTCATTTAATATTTCAAACTGCACCTTAACTTTCACTGTCCTGTTTTCATGTTGAGATTTAATTAAATTAAGATATTCCTGGCTTTTGAAACTCAGTTGGTTTCTCCATCCATCCATCCATCCATCCATCAGGGTACAGGGTCACGGGGGGGCTGGAGCCAATCCCAGCTGACATTGGGCGTAAGGCGGGGTACACCCTGGACAGGTTGCCATCCACCTCAGGGCCAGTTGGTTTCTCTTCTCTCATACATAGTTATACCATGTCTTAACAGAGCTGAGTAGAATTAAGGTTTCCTCCTCTGTTCTGACTGTTTTTAGATTGTAGCGCAACAAAAACAATCTGGATTCACAGTGAGTGAGTTATTGAGAGGAAATAAATATTGAGATGATGTGTCGGCAATATGGTGCTCAGGTGGCTTCATGTGATCCCCCCGGTACAGCCAGTGTTGATTATCACATCATCCTCTGGGTGGCATGATCACAGTCATAGTCCATCCAGATGTTTCACTGTAGACCTCGCCTAGCACTAGAGACCACTTTACTATCAGTTGTCTGGCAGGGCTTAAGGTTAAGGTAAAGGGCTCAGGACATACGTTATGTGAAAGACCGATGGCCATAGTCTGTGTGTGTTCTGAATCAATATCAATGATCGTTCTTTGTGAAAACACATTGAAACCAACAGAAACAAATAAATATTTCTACTTCAACAAGTAAACTTGATCAGTTTAAAACAAATATTAGTTCAAAGGATCTTCTGTATCCAGATGTGATCAATTCCCAAAAATTAGAAACATTCATTTACTTACTTACTAAAAGCGAACATTTTCTACAGTTTCTTTAAGAAACACAAGTCTTTGTGACTGCAGACTAAATTTAGTACAAGAAACATGAAAATATGAACAAAATGACATTTACAACTTTATGGATGGAAGTTATGTCTGAACAGAAATTAGCTTCAATTGTTAATTAAACATATCAGATCTACAATAGTAACAGAGAGTCAGTGAACTGACCTCAGAGTCTCCAGTCTGCAGTGTGGACTTTCCAGAAAACCACACAGCAGCTTCACTCCTGAATCCTGCAGCTTGTTCTCACTCAGCTCCAGCTCTCTCAGATGGGAGGGGTTGGACTTCAGAGCTGCGGCCAGAGAAGCACAGCTGATCTCTGACAACCAGCAGGAACTCAATCTGAATAAAGAATAAATGATGTAACATTAGAAGACAATGTTCCTGCTTGAAATCATTTAGTGTTTAATAATCTGTTCAGAGCTGAAGAAATGGAAACTACAAACCTGAACCCAACAGGATGCATGTTCAAACTGACAAAAAATTAATTGATGACAAAATGCTGCTACTTCAATAAAGACACAGTGGCTCAATCTATACAAACTCATGTTGTTTAGCCAAACACAAAGAAAAACCCACAAAATCGGATTTAAGATTCCACTCAAGATCCCAAAGTTTCCAAAGATGCCAGATATGTCAGGATGAACTTTGGGGGAAATGTGAACTAAAGACATCTACAATGTTTCTTTTAGGAATAGTGGAGTCATCAAAGCAAGCTTCTTCACTTTAAACTATTTAGTCAGTATAAGCATCATATAGCTTCATAACTATGTTGGAAAAACAAATACTGAATATTAGAGATGAGCGAGTACAGCATTATCTGTATCTGCATCCGTACTCGGACTGGGCGGGGCCTAATCCGGAAGTGGGTCGAGTTGTCTTGAAATGGGCTGACACACAGCCGAGCTGAAAGAATAAGGCTGATATTTTCTGCAGCTCATAAGAACACTTTTTATCAACGCATTATTACAGACTACGCCTGTTCATTCAGACATTCACACTGTCTGTGATTTTCTGTCTCCCTGCATGTGTCAGTTTCAGCCGTGCTGCTGTCGTATTTCTGTAGTGTTACAGTTTAATCCTCGATGGTAAAATCTGACGCTCTGCTGACAGTGGACCTGTTCATGTCTGTTTGGTCATCTGCTGCTAACACCGCCTCTTTTATGTGAACGCGCTCCCGGCTGGATCGGGAAACCCTGGGTTAATTTACCGAGTTGGTAACCAGCTTCGTGGTGCCGCTTGTCCCGATCATGGTTGTTAGTGTTAGTGAACAATCCTGGGTTTGTTGAACTCGCTTCGTGGTGCAGGACCCTGGTAGCCTATGTGTGTGAGTGTGTGTGTGTGTGTGTGTGTGTGTGTGAGTGAGTAAGAGGGAGACAGAGAGGGGGGGGCGGGTTGCGTGTGTGTAGCTTAATTTGTAGCCTAATATTATTTTAAATAATTTATTTATACCACACCTACCTTTATTTTTTTTAAATACAGCAAGATACTGTCAGACACTCAGTGCGTGAAGTAAATAAAAAACTGGTTAGAGCAGCTGACAGTTTAAAAAAAAATCTCCGATGACCGGCAGACAGAGAGAGAGAGAGAGAGAGCTTGTGTGCAGCTACGCAATGAGGATTTTTTTTCAAAATGCTTTATCCGTACCGGATGTTGAGTATGAAAACTCTTGTTCATACATTTTACTTCATAATTGCAACCGCATGTGTTGTATTCATTGTTGCAAAACTTCTTCTGTGTATAGTTTGTTTGTTATGGTGATCAAAACCATTGATCTGAAGCTCAATGCTGATGCTGTCATGTAAATAGTTTTCTTATCAGCAATAAATATAACAATTTCTGATTAATCCATATAAATTGCATGCTTAAAATAACATACCTTTCATATGGTTAACAGATACAGATACAGATAATGCTGTACTCGCTCATCCCTAGTATTTATATATGATATTACAGCAACAATTTAATCATAGAAAAGTACAAGAAAAAAATTAAGACCTTGGTAAAAGAAATTTAATACTTTATTAACGAAATGTAATACTATTAAGTATACATACACACAACCAAAAACATAAAGACTACAAAATTATTTATTCCCTCTAAGATTCCAATAAAATGATGTATCTACTGTAATGTTACCTGTTGTTAGTGTTTTTTAGGTATTTATGTTATGAGTGACTGTTGTGACATCCCGCATCCCATCCCCCATGTGTTGCTGTTGGAGAGAACTACTGCTGGTGTTTTTGTAAAATTATTTGATATTGAAACAAATACGCAGTGTTGTGGTTGATTTGGTGAATTTTGGGTGTGAAATTAACTGTTGTACACACTGTTTGTACAGACAACAGTGTGAAAAGTTTTGAAAAAGTAAACTCAGTACTGAAAAATGCTTGTCAGCAATTGTAAAAAACTGTAAATGTGGAGCTCAGCATTGCTCTGCCACAGTCTAAACCACTGACGAAGAAAATAGATTTTATCCTTAAGATACTCAGTGTGGATCAGTATAATATCAGCCTTATGTGTGCACTTTAGTTCCACCACAACTTTCACATCATATTAATCACAACACAGAAGGAAAAAATGGTGTCTGACCTCAGAGTCTCCAGTTTGCAGCGTGGACTCTCCAGAAAACCTGACAGCAGCTTCACTCCTGAATCCTGCAGCTCATTTCCACTCAGCTCCAGCTCTCTGAGATGGGAGGGGTTGGAATTTAGAGCTGAGGCCAGAGAAGCACAGCTGATCTCTAACACACAGCAGCTTCTTAATCTGAATAAAGAATAAATGGTGTTCAGGTTTTAAATGTGGAGCTCAACATTACTATGTCCTAATCAATGAGCTTTTCTCTAAAATGAGTAGAGGGACTTTGCCATTGTGTTATTGTGGATCATCATAATGTCAGCCTTCTACATTATTCGGATGAACAGTCATTAACAATGTCCACGTCAGCAGACCCTGCACCAGAAGATGATCTCTTCTCCTCTGTCTCCGTGCTGAGACCCCGTTTTCCACAATCATAAAGCCGTCCAGAGTGTGAGTCCAGCATTAACTCCATCTCTCCATGGTCCGCTTCATCGCAACAGTCGGAAACTTTCACCCGAGAAACATCCGCCTTACAGAACAGCTGATCACAGCATTACCCAATGCAAAACAGTCTTTATGGACGATTTTGAAATGGACTGTAGCCACTCTTTAGAAAACTGTTAAAGATAAAAAGAATCCCGTTTACAGAACAGACAATACAGCAAACGTTTTCACGATATCATGGCAGCATGGCTTGTCCAAGTTCCGTCAAAACCAGCTCCGTTCTGGGTGAAGCATTACGCACGCCGTGAAGTCAGCGCTACTGTTAAAGGGACAGTAGACATTTTTTTCGGCTCTGAATTCCGGAGCCTCCACCTTGCATTAGTATTTACAGCAACAGCACCAGCGAGATGCCATTACTCCCAGTCATACACGACAGTGGTGATTTCAGCAACCGACTCCTGCCAGGGCACTGGGATACCTGTGTCCCCAGCTGCCTACCATCGACCAACTTCAGTCGGGGCTCCGGGCACCGGGATGGCAGCGCCCCTGGCCACCTACCATCGACTGGCTTCAGTTGGGGCTTTGGGCACCGGGATGCCAGCGCCCCCGGGGCCGCCTACCATCGACTGGCTT
Organism: Lepomis macrochirus; assembly: GCA_024633595.2. Taxonomy (NCBI): domain Eukaryota; kingdom Metazoa; phylum Chordata; class Actinopteri; order Centrarchiformes; family Centrarchidae; genus Lepomis; species Lepomis macrochirus. The sequence continues at coordinate 906,805 of JALXJV020000011.1, read as the reverse complement.
CAGTCGGGGCTCCGGGCACCGGGATGCCAGCGCCCCCGGGGCCGCCTACCATCGTCCGGCTTCAGTCGGGGCTCCGGGCTCCGGGCACCAGGATGCTAGCGCCCCCGGCTGCCCACCTTCAACCACAGTAACCGATAGCAATTACACCTCAAGCAACCTCAGCTGCTACCTGCAGTAGAAGTTCGGCACTGAGATGCCAGCATCCCCGCCGCAGTCTACCACTGGCTAACATCGAGCTCTCAGTCGTTTTGAGCTAACATCGAGCTCTCAGTTGTTTCGAGCTAACATCGAGCTCCCAGTCGCTCCAAACTCAGGCGTTCGCAAACTAACATCTGGTTCACAATCACTCAAGCTCTGTCGTTCCGTGCTATCGTCCGGCTGACATTTATTTCAAGCTGACATTCGGCCAACAGTTGTCTCGAGCTTATATCCGGCTAACAGTTGTCTCAAGCTAACAGTCATCTCGTGTTTGAAGTCACTTCACGGTCATGTCCGGCTTTCAGTCGTTTCACGCTCACGTCCGGCTCTCAGTCGTTTCACGCTCAGTCGTGTCTAACATTCGTCGGTTATTCAAGCTAGCATTCCGCTAACAGTCGTGTCAAGCTCACAGTCACTTCAAGCTCCATTGTTTTGAGCCATGGTCCGGCTCGTGATTACTCGTTTTCGGGTTAACGTCCGGCTCTCAGTCGCTCGTGCTCACTAGTTTCGCTAACGTCCGGCCACAAATGACCGGCTCATAACGTCCGGTCATTTGTGCTCACTCGTTACGTGCTCACGACCGGTTCTCATTTGTTTTGAGCCCACAGTCGCGTCTACAACAATCGGCCAACAGTCACGTCGAGCTCACAGTCATCTTGCATTTAAAATTACTTCAGGATTACGTCCGTTCTCAGTTGTTTCACTCTCGTGGCATCCTTAACGTTAGCATACAGCAGGTCCAGGGTCCTCTCCTCTCCAGCTCACATACTGGGTGAAGATGGTTATTGTGGTGGTGATGGTGACATGGTTGAAGTCACCTGAGATCACTATGGGGGCACTCAGGTGCTGAGTCTGCAGTTCAGCAATGGCGTTACACGCCGACGTTGGGTTGGCAGAGGGCGGAATGTAAACAACAACTGCGATGGCATGTGAAATTTTCCGTGGCAGATAATATGGCTGGAGTCCCACAGCATGCAGTTCAATTACCGTGCTATAGATATGCTGTTTCACCATAATGTGACTGGTCTTACACCATCTGTTGTCAACTAGAACGGCAAGCCCCTCGCCTTTGCGCTTACCGCTCTCGGTGCAATCCCCGTCAGCCTGAACAGTCTGAAAGCTGTCAATGGAGATGTTGTGGTCAGGAATATCTGAGTGTAGCCAAGTCTCCCTGAAGCACATTAAACTACACTCTCGGAACTTCCTCTGACTCCGGGCTAAAGCTGTTAGCTCGTCCATCTTATTAGCCAGTGACCTCCCGTTGCCCAGATGAGACTTAAATGTCATTCTCCGAAGCCTTTGTTGTTCGGACTCCTCTCTCTACCCTTGTTTCACCTCTGCAATCTCGGTGTGTCCTCCTCCAGATCTCAGTGGGAATGTCTGTAGGCCTGGGTGCCATGCCAGTCGGCTTTAGCACTATCAGCTATCACTATCTCGGGTGTAAACAAAGTGGCCATGAAGTAGCTGCACAATGGTGCTGTGGTTTTCCAAAACTCTCTCCTCTTGTATGATCAGAGAGAGTCTAGTTTAAAGTACGTACAAAGAATCACACAGGTGAGATATAAAAAGAAAGTTAAAAGCTAGAAAATAAGGGGGAGGTGATGCGCAATGGAGAAGACACATGCCTTTGGTGTGAGAGACCCGGGTTTGATTCCCACTGTGACACATCCGCCGTTGTGTCCCTGAGCAAGACATTTAATCCCCCGTTGCTCCAGAGGCATGCAACCTATTAGGTATAGCAATTATAAGTCACTTTGGATAAAAGCATCAGCTAAATAAATAAATGTAAATGTAAATGTAAGACGACGACGAATAGGTTTATGCCCTTATTACGTCAACATGGATCAATAACATGCTGCTGATCTCAGGCCAGTCTGGAACTAGAGGAGAAAAACTATATTGATCCTTTAAACAGCTGCATTTGGCAAAATGATCAGTTCACAGTGCAATAAACTATGAACTAAAGGACATTTACAACTTTATGGACGGAAGTTACATACGAACAGAAATTAGGTTCCAATGTTAAAAAAACACATGAGATCTAGAACAGTAACAGAGAGTCAGTGAACTGACCTCAGAGTCTCCAGTCTGCAGTGTGGATCCTCCAGAAAACCACACAACAGCTTCACTCCTGAATTCTGCAGGTTGTTTCTACTCAGGTCCAGCTCTCTTAGATGGGAGGGGTTGGACTTCAGAGCTGAGGCCAGAGAAGCACAGCTGATCTCTGACAAACAGCAGTCCCACAATCTGAATAAAGAATAAATGAATGAACTTTAGAAGACAATGTTCCTGTAGGATATGATTCAGTGTTTAATAATCTGTTCAGAGCTGAAGAAGGTTTAGAATGTACAAGTTTAGAAAATGAAAACTACAAACACCTGGACCCAACAGGATGCAGGTTCAAACTGTAAAATACAAAAAGGCGCAGCAGACTGCCACCTCTGGATTACGCTCCATAATGCTTTTTGTGTTCCAGCTCCTCCCCTCTGGTAGGTGCTACAGAGCACTGTACGCCAAAACCTGACTCAGACTCAGGAACAGTTTCTTCCCACAAGCGTGACATCAGACCTCAGAGAATTAAACTCTGCAGCTCCACCAGTGGCTCCATCAATATAAACTCATGTTGTGCAGCTAAACACAAATAAAAACCCACAGAAACTGATTTAAGATTCCACTCAAGATCCCAAAGTTTGCCAAAATGCCAAATATGTCAGGATGAACTTTGGGGAAATGTGAACAAAATAAATCAACAATATTTCTTTTAGGAATAGTGGAGTCATCGAATTAAAGCTTCTTCACTTTAAACTATTCAGTCAGTATAAGCATCATATAGCTTTAAACCAATGTTGGAAATATACTTACTCAAATACTGAATATATGTGTTATTGTCTGATACTTGAACTAGAGATTGTTTATTTCTTCAATGTATTTATGTAGTTTGATTATAATTTCTTTAAAAACATGATGTGGAATAGAAGCTGAAAATCAGGACTTTAAGAGGTTCGGAGTGAACTGCCGCAGTGCTCTGCCACAGTCAATGGACTAAACTGAACACTGAAGAAGAAAATAGACTTTAGCATTAAGATCCTCAGTGTGGATCAGTATAGTATCAGCTTTATGTCTGCACTTTAGTGTCACCACAACTTTCACATCATATTAATCTCAGCACAGAAGGAAAAAATGGTGTCTGACCTCAGAGTCTCCAGTCTGCAGTGTGGACTCTCCAGAAAACCACACAGCAGCTTCACTCCTGAATCCTGCAGCTCGTTGTTTTGACTCAGGTCCAGCTCTCTCAGATGGGAGGGGTTGGACTTCAGAGCTGAGGCCAGGGAAGCACAGCTGATCTTTGACAACCTGCAGTCACTCAATCTGAATAAAGAATAAAAGATGGAGATAAAAATCAATTTCTAATCCAATCAGATGTGTCCAGGTTTTAAATGTGGAGCTCAACATTACTATGTCCTAATCAATGAGCTTTTCCCTAAAATGAGTAGAGGGACTTTGTCATTGTGTTATTGTGGATCATCATAATGTCAGCCTTCTACAGACATCATCCAAATGTCAGCACAACATTCATACACCTATTCATGTCAACACAGATCAATTACATGCTGCTGATCTCAGGCCAGACTGTGTGTGTTCTGAAGGATCAATATCAATGATCAGAAATTATTTGTGAAAACACATTGAAACCAACAGAAACAAAGAAATATTTCTACTTCAACCAGTGAACTTTCTCAGTTTAGAGGATCTTCTGTATACAGATGTGACCATTTACCAAAAATTAGAAACATTCATGTACTTTAAAGATTAACAGTGGACATTTTCTAAATGTTCTTTAAGACATTACATTTACATTTATTCATTTAGCTGACGCTTTTATCCAAAGCGACTTACAATTGCTTTACATGTCAGAGGTTGCACACCTCTGGAGCAACAAGGGGTTAAGTGACTTGCTCATGGACACATTGGTGGATGGGTCACATTGGGGGTTATTGAACCCTGGTCTCTCACACCAAAGGCAGGCATCTTATCCATTGCGCCATCACCACCCCGCGAAGAAACACAAGTCTTTGTGACTGCAGACTAAATTTAGTACAAGAAACATGAAAATGGACATTTACAACTTCCAATAGCCTCAAAAAGTAGAATGGGAGCCAGAGCGTTCAACTATCAAGCTCTTCTCCTGTGGAACCAGGTTCCAGTTTGGGTTCGGGAGGCAGACACCATCTCTACAGACAACCAGCTTAGAGTGGTTCCTTTAATGCCAATGAAATGTCACAGTCTCTGTAATAGGATCTGATGGTCAATGGTATCAAATGCAGCACTAAGATCTAGTAAAACTAGTACAGAGACAAGTCCTTTGTCTGATGCAGTTAGGAGGTCATTAGTAATTTTCACCAGTGCTGTCTCTGTGCTATGATGAGCTCGAAATCCTGACTGAAAATCCTCAAATAAACTATTGCTGTGTAGAAAGTCACACAGCTGTTTGGCGACTGCTTTCTCCAGGACCTTAGAGAGAAATGGAAGGTTAGATATAGGTCTATAGTTGGCTAAAACGTCTGGATCCAGGTTGGGCTTTTTCAGAATTACAGCTACTTTAAAGCACTGTGGCACGTAGCCTGTTGATAAAGACAGATTGATCACATCCAGCAGAGAAGTGCCAACCAAGGGTAAAACTTCTTTAAGCAGCCTAGTCGGGATGGGGTCTAAGAGGCAGGTAGATGGTTTAGATGAAGAAATTATTGAAGTTAGTTGATAAAGATTGAGGGAAGCAAAGCAGTCTAAACATATAATTGGTTTTACAGCTGTTTCTAAAGTTCCTGAGTATAGACTTAAGTCGGTGCCAGTTGAGGGCAGGTCTTGGTGGATTTTGTTTCTAATAGCTAGGATTTTATCATTAAAGAAGCTCATGAAGTCATAACTACTGAGAGCTATGGGAATACTTTGCTCAATAGAGCTGTGACTTTCTGTCAGCCTGGCTACAGTGCTGAAAAGAAACCTGGGGTTGTTCCTATTTTCCTCTATTAATGACGAGTAGTACGCTGCTTTGGCATTATGGAGGGCCTTCCTATAAGTTTTAAGACTATCTTGCCAACTTAAATAAAAAATTTTCCAGTTTGGTGGAACGCCAATTCCTCTCAAGTTTCTGTGATATTTGCTTTAATTTGCAAGTTTCAGTATTATACCATGGAGCTAACCGTCTTTGTTTTAATATTTTCTTTTGTAGAGGGGCTACAGAGTCGAGTGTTTTTCGCAGCGAGCCTGCAGCTCTATCAACAAGATGATCGACTTGGGAGGGACTGAAATTAGCATAAGAGTCCTCTGTTAATTTGTGACCTTATAGTGAATTTAGAGTTGATGGAATCGTATCCCTAAATTTAGCTATAGCACTATCAGACAGACATCTTGTATAGAAATTTTTGCCCAATGGATACAAGTTCAAAAGTTATCAAACAGTGGTCAGATAAAGAGGGATTCTGTGGGAACACTATTAAATGTTCTATTTCAATACCATGTACCAGAACAAGGTCAAGGGTGTGATTAAAACAGTGAGTCGGTTCATGAACACTCTGAGAGAAGCCAATTGAATCTAATAGAGAGATAAACGCAGTACTAAAGCTGTCATTCTCTACATCCACATGAATATTAAAATCCCCTACAATAATAACTTTGTCCGTTTTAAGGACTAAAGTTGACAAAAATTCAGATAAGAATTCAGAGTACGGAGCAGGTGCTCGGTACACTATAACAAATAGAATTGGTTGCAGTGATTTCCAGCTTGGGTGTGAAAGACTCAGAACAAGGCTTTCAAATGAGTTATAATTTAGTTTAGGTTTAGAGCTGATTACTAGGCTAGAGTCAAAGATAGCTGCAACTCCACCTCCTCGGCCTGTGCTTCGAGGAATGTGAGTATTGATATGACTGGGAGGGGTGGATTCATTTAGGCTCACATATTCTCCATCACCCAGCCAGGTTTCAGTAAGACAGAATAAATCAATTTCATAATCTGATATTAGTTCATTTACTAGTTCACCTTTAGAAGAGAGAGATCTGATGTTTAAGAGTCCACATTTTACTCTCCTATTCGTTTGCACTATTGCTCCTGTGGTTTTAATTTTTATGAGGTTTTTATGCACAGCTCCTCTTCTGTTTACCTTTGATTTAAATAATTTCAATGGTCGGGGAACAGACACCGTCACTATAGGGTTTTCACTAAGTAACTCCTGGAGCGGAGGAGCAGAGAAGTGTGTTAAACTGCGACTCTGCGTAGGGTTTTGGGTGGGTAACTGCTGAATTAGAAGGGCAGAGAAGTGTGTTAGACTGCGACTCTGCCTCCTGGTCTCAACTCTGGGTTGTCATGGATTTGGTCCGCTAATAAAGTTGGCCAGATTTCTAGAAATGAGAGCTGCTCCTTCCCAAGAGGGATGGATGCCGTCTCTCCGAATCAGACCAGGTCTTCCCAGAAAGTCTGCCAATGATCTACAAAGCCCACATCGTTGGCTGGACACCACCTCGATAACCAGCGGCGAATGACGACATGCGGCTATACATGTCATCACTGGTCAGATTGGGCAGGGGTCCAGTGAAAACTACGGTGTCCGACATTGTTTTTGCGTATGAACACACCGACTCAACATTAATCTTAGTGACCTCCGATTGGCGTAACTGGGAGTCATTACCGCCGACGTGAATAAAAATCTTACTGTATGTACGTTTATCCTTAGCCAGCAGTTTTAAATAAGACTCGATGTCGCCCGCTCTGGCCCCTGGGATGCACTTAACTATGGTCACTGGTTTCACTAGCTTCACGTTTCTCAAAATGGAGCTGCCAATGATCAGAGTTGGTTTCTCAGCGGGTGTGTCACTGGAAACGGGAAGCGAATGGTGATGTCCTGAGGGCTTTGAATGCTTACGACTATTCCTCCTTCGGACAGTCACCCAGCCACCCTTTCCTGGCTGCTCAGGAGATGCTGGAGAACGGCTACCAGAGGCTAACTCAGGCCGGTCCGCACCGACTACCTGGGACTGGCTAGCTACAGTAGCTAAAGACTGATCTACCAAGGTGCGGAGCCGGACTTCTAACTCACTGAGCCGCGACTCCATGTCTACAAATAAACTACACTTGTTACACGTACCATTACCGCTAAAGGAGGCAGAGGAGTAACTGAACATTGAGCAGGAGAAAGCAGGAGAAAGCAGGAGAAAGCAGGCGAGCGAGGGAGAAGAAGAAGCCATCGCTAGCTGCTAAGCTAAAGTCGCTAATGTCTAAGCTAAAGTACGGTAGCGCTGACTACCAAAACTTTTGAAAACAACTATGAGATTGAACAGCAGTCACTAAAGGTGTAAAGAACTGTGAGTGCTTAAGCAAATTTACTGTAAGAATAAGTGTTTAGCGGACAATTGGCCGCTGTAATGATAAATCTAACAATTTTATCTGGTATTTAGCGAGAGCAGCAAACACGCTACCGATACACAAGCAACCGGAAACGGAAATGAGTCAACACGCTTACCGCAGTACGTCAGTACATCAGCCGCTTGTGAGTCTCCCGTAGTGACAGGGGTTTAGCAATCACTAAATGGCTTTTATATTCCTGTTGTGGCTTGTATATTTGTTCTGACACCTACGGGCCACTGTACTAGACTGCCAGGGGACTTCCCATGATGCACTGAGCTCCTCCCTCCTCTATGTTCTCTCCCTCTGTTTGCAACCGCATCCCATTAATGCATGTTACTAACTCGACTTCTTCCCTGTCCCTCTCCTCTCTCCTCCTGTCAATTCCTGCGGGTGTTGCTGGCTCTGGAGCTGTGGAGTCTGGATCTGTGGTTGCGAGTCACCTGCTGCCCCCGTGTTCCTGCTCGACACCATCTGCTATAATGGTTATTACTACTCCTATTGTTATTATTGTTATAATCATTAACATTACGATTATTATCATTGACACTACTATAAATATCTGCACCATTTTTCATTCAGTCTCTAGCAACATCACCTTTACTGTCTGTACCTCTGTGTGTATATTGTGTAGGCTGCCTTCCTCCCCTCTCTCTCTCCCTCACTCCCAACCCGGTCGAGGCAGTTGACCGCCCACCCTGTTTCTGCCTCTTAAAAGGAAGTTTTTCCTTTCCTCTGTCCTCTAGTGCTGCTTTTGATGGGAATTGTTGGGCTTCTGTAAATAACATCAGAGTACAGTCTAGACCTGCTCTTTTATGAAAAGTGCTGTGAGATAACTGTTGTTGTGATTTGGCACTATATAAATAAAATTGAATTGAATGGATGCAAGTTATGCATGAACAGAAATTAGCTTCAATTGTTAATTAAACATATCAGATCTACAATGGTAACAGAGAGTCAGTGAACTGACCTTAAAGTCTCCAGTCTACAGTCTGGACTCTCCAGTCGAGCAGACAGAAGCTTCACTCCTGAATCCTTCAAGTTGTAATTGTGACTCAGGTCCAGCTCTCTCAGATGGGAGGGGTTGGACTTCAGAGCTGAGGCCAGAGAAGCACAGCTGGTCTTTGACAAACTGGTCCAACTCAATCTGAATAAAGAATAAATGATGTAACTTTGGAAGACAATGTTCCTGCTTGAAATCATTCATTGTTTAATGATCTGTTCAGAGCTGAAGATTTAGAAAATGGAAACTCCAAACACCTGAACAGTCTGTGTATGGTTAGTTCTTTCTTTATTTTGTTTTAAAACCAAGTCTGAAATATTTATTTAAATATTTAATGAGTCTGATTTGCGTAGCTTTGCGTGTTACACTTGATAAACCTGCAGCAGATACACTTGTGTGATGGCGGTGCCTGATTAAATGTAATTAAGGTGAGCTTGAACATCAACAGGCTTTTAGTTAGAAAAACAGGACAATATTATATAGCTGCAGTAATGGAGGCTGCACTTATACAATATTGGCTCAATGTTCAGTTTGTAACTCGCTAGAAACTGGAACAGGAAAGCTTTATTGAGAATCCTCCAGTTTTTACGATGTCTCAAATGAATTCAGTGATAGTTTGCAGTACTTCCAACGGTAGGCTAGGCCTACACAGCAAATATGAACTGTTATTAGTTCATTCAGCGAGGTGTGTATTAATGAATCATACACAGATTAAAATGTTAAGGTCATTTTCGTTCAGCCTCTCTACGCTGTTTCGACCTGACCTTTATTTTCTTTGTGAGATGGAAGAATTTAGTAAGTTGTGCAGCGCTGTGGAGAACCTCCAGCTGCAGGAACACATTGATTATGCATAAAATCTGGAGCATCAGACTTCAGCCAGCCAGAAAGAATGACCATTGACTGTCCAATGCTCTGGTTCCTCTGGCAACACAACCCATAGTAGGGTGAACGGAGGGGGAGCGGGGTGGGTGGAGGTTGGAGTGTACAGCGCAAGAGAGACCAGGCCGCGTCCTGGCCATAGCCTACAGAAATTCCCTTGATAAAGATATTTGGTTATTTTCTTAGATCGCTCAGGTAACCAGGTGCTTCAGAACACCCCAAAACAAAATGTTTCCTTGATGCATTCCACAGACTGGGAGCAGCTAAGCAGAACGCCAGATCTCCCATAGTATGGAGCTTGGTTCTGGGAGGTTTCAGGAGATATACTGAGGCAGATCAGAGGGTACGTGTTGAGGTCCGTGGGGTTAGGAGTTCCTTGAGGTGGTGGTGGTAGAGGGGTTCACTATAGATGCACTGTTGGGTAAGGAGGGAGACCTTGTACTCAATCCTGAGTGAGACAGGAAGCCAGTGGAGTGATTTGAGAATAGGGGTGTTGTGGTCATGTTTGCGCACCCCCAACAGGATCCTAGCAGCGCTGTTCTGGATGTACTGCAACTTCTGAAGGCTTTTCTCAGGGATCCTGGTGAGGAGCGCATTGCAGTAGTCCAGCCTGGAGGAGACAAAAGCGTAGACGCTTGTCCGCATCTGCAGGAGCGAGTGTGGGACGGAGTTTGGCGATGTTCCTGAGGTGGAAGAAGGATGTCTTGCAGAGATGTTTGATGTGAGCCTCAAAGGTCAAATGAAAGTCCATTTTAACACCCAGGTTAGTGGCTGATGTTAAAAGTGGAATATTTTGGCTGGAGAAGGTGATGCTGGTAATGTCAGATGAGCAAACCTGGTTTGGAGTTCCGCCTAAGATGGCTTCAGTCATGGAGCTGTTCTCTCAGGCAGGTGGAGCCTTGAGGGACACTACAGGTTACGTTGTGTGTCAGGGATTTAGCCTCTCCCAAGGCGACATGCTCAGTTCTCCCGGTGAGGTGGGATGAGAACCGCTCATGGACAGAGTCAGAAACACCAATAGTGGAATTTAGATGGTAGAGGAGGATGCTGTGGTCCACAGTGTCGAAAGCTGCAGTCAAGTCCAGGAAGATGAGAAGAGATGGGGAGCCAGCGTCTGCCATCATCAGCAGGTTGTTTGTGACCCTGATCAGGGCTGTCTCTGTGCTGTGGCCAGGGTGGAAACCAGACTGAAATTTTTCAAACAGGTTGTTTTGTTTCAGATGGTCCTGAAGCTGTGCGGCAACTACTTTTTCCAGCACCTTGGAAAGGAATGGAAGGTTGGAGATGGGCCTGTAGTTGGCAAAGAGTTCTGGGTCTCGGGTGTTTTTCAGTGTCGATGGAACATGGCCAGCCTGGAGTGGGTTGCTAATGACCTTTGTGATGAGCGGACTTATGGCATGGAGGTGGGATTTTACCAGGGCTGTCGGGAAGGAGTCCAGTGCACAGGTGGATGGTTTCATCTTTTTGATAATGTCCTCAACCTCTTGCTGTGAGAAGACAGAAAAACTGCTGAGAGGTTGGAAAATCCCAGGCTGTGGATCGGCAGTCGGGACAGACAGTGTGGAGAAACTGGATAGCAGGGAGCGGATGGTGTCAACTTTTTTTCTATAAAAAGTGATGAAATTGTTACACCTCTCTTCTGTGGCTTCTGAATGAGAGTGAGTTTGCGGATGTCGCGTATGATAGAGAAAAGTTGCTTGGAGTTGCCAGGGCTGTTGTTGATAATGTTGGAATAGAACTGAACGTGCATTCTGATGTTCTCGGTAGGCCTGCCTATGAACAGTGAGTCCAGAAGAGGGAAATGACTAACAGCTTCATTGAGATGGCCTTGTGGTTGGACACACCTAGATCATACGCCAGTAGGTTGCTAATGGGGGCGGAGTTGGAAATGAACAGTTGTGGGGACATCGACATGTTGTTGGAGGTTGAGGCAGTCCAGTAGTTGCAGAAACGCTGCAAAGTGGCTAAGCATGATAATGTTGGCATAGGTGGTGCAGAGTGTTGAGAGAAGGTCGTGTATCTCTGAGATGAAAGCTGAGTTGGGTTTGGGGGGCCGGTAGATGAGGAGCATTGTAAATGTTCACCACTGACAGTGGGAGGTGACCAACAATCTGCTGATGTTGGAGGAGATGTCAGTAGGTGAGTAAAGTCTTCAATTTTGTATCAATCTGTGCAAAAAACTCAAGAGAAACACTATTCAGAACCAGGGGCGGACTGGCCATCTGTGTGATCTGGAGAATCACAGAACACCCGGTACTCCAGGACGGCCGGCAGGCCGGTCCACCACCCGGCCCACACACAGTCATCACCTGATTTTCCCCCACTAATCTGTTTCACGCTCCAGTACTGTAGGTGGCAGCAATGCACCTTTAAGTTGGATGCCAGCTGCACTGGCCGTGGCCGCCAAGTAAGGAGAAGAAGAAGTGGAAGCGGAGGAAGAAACCAACAGCAAAGACGTTAGATAAAAGCAAAGAAACAAACAAACAATAGGCCTATGCATAACGCGGTGGCGGGTAAAAAACGGAAAGAAAAGGGTGGGGCTGAGAAGGCGAGAGAAAAAAAAATGCGGAATTTAGATACTAAAGCCACTAAATGTCGCGAACTAACTGAAATATTTAGCAGCACAGCCAGCAGCAGCACCTCGCAGTTAAATATTAGCAGCAGACCCAGCAGTGAAGAAGTGAGCCAGACAGCTATGCAGCAACATGCCACCAGTGATGATGAGGGACAGAAAGATGAGCTGGTTCCACAGGCAGAAACAGGGCAAGTAAGTTTGGACCATGAGAGGAGAAAGAGAGTTACCTGCTAGGGATGATGTTAGGAAGTGATATTCAGCTTGCTACATTTTGAATGATTACAGTAGTTAAAACAGCTAAACTTCAACATTTTAGCTGTAAAATTAAATTATTGTTGTTGTCGAGTTTCCACACGGCAATTGCTTTGGGCCGGGCCTGGTCAAAGTCCAGGGCCGTTTTTTAATCCCAGTCCATCCTTGTTCAGAACTATTCAGAACGAGAAAAACGGCAGAGAATGAATGAATGATTAAATGAGTGAATAAATCTTTATTGTCCACCGAAATGGAAATTTTTCTTTGGCTCACCAGAACATGCAGTACAAATAAACAGTCAAAAGACATCAAGCAGAAAAAAAGAGATTAATGATTTAAGAAAAATAAAATAAAATAAAATATAATAAAATAAATAATAATATAAAATATCATAAAAATTTACATCAGGGTTATCCATTTGCTATAGTTACTTGGTTTGATTCAGGATACTAATAGCATTTGGGACAAAAGACTTCCTAAAAGTGCTTTTTGCAAGAGGCACCCTAAAGCGCCTTCCAGACTTCAGAAGCTCAAACTGGCTAAAAAGAGGGTGAATGCTGTCTGTAGTGATTTTTCTAGCCTTCTTTCTCATTCTGTTAGAATAAATTTGAGTAAGATGTTTTTGAGGATGTCCTACTATCTTACTAGCCATTAACACTATCCTGTTAAGCTTGTTCTTAAGCTTGCAGTTTAGATGACCAAACCAAGCAGAGAGATGAAAGGTTAAAACACTTTCAATGTGTGTGATGTATACTAGTTCAGTAATCTGAGCACTAACACCCAGGCAGTTCAGTCTTCTGAGGAGATTAAGTCGTTGTGAACATTTCTTAAAAATATAATCTGTGTTATCTATAGAACTCAGGTGTTTGTCAAGAACCGTGCCTAAGTACTTAAAAGTTCCCACAGTTTCAACTACTTGACCATTAAGTACAACTGGCTCTGTTATGTCTTCTTTATTGCAAAAGATTAGCTCATTTGTCTTTGCCACAATGATTTCTAGCTCACTATCTTTGCACCATGCTTCAAGGGCCTTTACATGTGCTAAATAAGAGGCCTAACCAGCGGGGTCAGTTTTTTGTAAGAGTCCTACTAAGGCCATGTCATCTGCATATTTTATCAGCTTAAAGGAATTATTATTTATGGAAAATTCATTTGTGAATAGAGAAAAAAGCACAGGAGAAAGAACGCTGACTTGTGGGCAGCCTGTACTGATAGTATGCACTCCTGACAAAAAGCCATTTACACTTACCCTCTGAGGGCGACAGGAAAGAAAGTCTCTGATCCATAGGACCAAGGCCTTGTCTATCTTGATATTGGCTTGTCTTTGCAAGAGAATATGTAGCTTCATAGAATTAAATGCTGCACTAAAGTCTATAAATAGAACTCTAGCTAGCCCTTTAGGAAGTGCAAGACGTTTTGAAATAGAATCTAAAAGGACCAACACGGCATCATCTGTCCCCCTGTCACTTCTATAAGCGAACTGCAGCGGATCTAACATGATGGTTATTTGGGAGGTTAGGAGATCTACCAGAACTCTTTCCATTGTTTTACACAATATGGAGGTGATAGCTATAGGTCTGAAGTCTTCAGGCCTATATGCACCAGGCTTTTTAGGTATGGGCCTTATTAAAGAAAATTTCCAAGACGAGGGTACACCTGCAACCAGAAGAAAGTTAAAAAGCCTTGAAAAGACACCTTTTAGTTGTAGGGCAGTCTTTAAGCAAGCGGGCTTTCAGGCCATCTGGGCCAGTGGCCTTATTTGGTTTTAGTTCAGTAAGACTTTTAACAACAGCATCTTCTGTAATAAATATTGGTGCGCCTGTAAGGAGATTTTTTACAGATGTCATCACATTCACCCTTATCATCCACAACATCAAACCTACAGAAGAACATATTCATTTCATCTACAAAACTTTGGCTACAAACTACAGTACTGTCACCTTTATTGCAACTTTTACCCATTAAGATGTTTAAGCCCTCCCAGGCCTGTTTTATATTCCCACCAAAGAATTTACTCTCTATTTTGTTTTTATATTCAATTTTTTCCTTAATGATATCCCCTTTTAATTGTTTCCTTTTTTCCTGCACTAGTTCCATGTTGCCTGAACAAAAGGCAAGCTTTCTTTCATTAAGGCAGGTTTTAAGTTTTTTAGAAACCCAGGGTTTATTATTTGGGAAAATTCTGATAGTCTTTGTTTCGGTTACACAGTCCTCACAGAACTTAATATATGATGTTATAGTGTCCGTGAGTTCATTCCCATCCTGACATGATTCAAAGAAGATATCCCAATTTGTGTTGTCAAAACAGTCTTTGAGTTGATTTTTGTTTGCTTCAGACCACATCTGTATCTGCTTGATAATAGGTTTTGTCCTTTTGAGCATGGCTTTATATTTAGGCAGGAGATGGATTATATTGTGATCGGATTTTCCTAGAGGTGGTCTACACACTGCTTTATATGCTTCAGAAATATTTCCATAGCAGCGGTCAAGGATCCGATTTAGCCGTGTAGGACAGTCAACATATTGATGAACAGTGGGCAGGTGTGTAGACAAGTTACATGAGTTAAAGTCCCCAAGGACGAAGACAGGCTGGTCAGCAGAGCGGGCGAGTGCATCATTGTAACTCTCTGCTATTTTTTCCCCCGCTGCTGCATCATTCGGTCCAGGCACATACACGAGAATGATAGTAATTTGACCAAACTCTCGCGGGAGGTAGAATGGTCGGAAAGATACAGTCAGTATTTCATAATCCGGTGTGCACACCTGCTCCCGAACACAGTATTGTGTAGCCCAACGATTGTCGACAAACAAACACAACCCCCCTCCGATTGATTTGCGTGAGCTACACTCATTTCTGTCTGCTCTTATGGTAGTATATCCAGCCAGAGTTGGAGTGTCGTGGTGGTTTTTAAGCCATGATTCCGTCAAACACACAAGATTGCTTTGTCTGAATTCACAATCGTGTTCTGCTCTTAGCGCCAGCTCATCAAGTTTGTTGCTTACCGATCGAACGTTAGTCAGAGTGATGACAGGCAATGGGAATCTATTGCCGCGTCTCCGAAGTCGGTGCCTCACACCTCCCCTTGAGCCTCGCTTTTTCTTTGCTTTCTTCTTCCCTTCTGGCCATTCAGCAAGTCGTCGGATTTCCATGCAATCGACAGGAATAACTGGTGGAGATACACCGATTGCTCGTAGGGAGAGCAGGTGCTCACGAGTATAAGTGAGGTAGTCTTGACGGCCTGATAAACAATCCCCAGTTCCAAATGCTGATATAGGCAGAGTAGTATCCATAGCAAAGCGATTTTCATGACGAAAAGTTTCATAAGTAGATTTTAGCAGATAAAAAACGTTTAAAAACACAGACAAACAAACGGTGAGCACAGGGTCGACAGCAGGCCGCTCCCCCGGAAGTCATCATCCAAGTGGCGAACAACAAATGCCAGCGTCCTCTCCCTCTGTCTTAGTCTTTAAGGTACACTGTGGCAATGAGGCATCAATGCCCTGCTGTCAAAGGACCATGGGAACAGTCACCACCTTAGTTTAAGAGGTGAACAACACTTCACCTCTTAAACTCTGCAGCGCCACCTGTGGCTCCATCTATATTAATTCATATTGTGCAGCCAAACACAAGGAAAAACCCACAGAAACTGATTTAAGATTCCACTCAAGATCCCAAAGTTTCCAAACATCAGGATAAACTTTGGGGAAATGTGAACTGAAGATATCTACAATGTTTCTTTTAGGAATAGTGGAGTCATCAAATCAAAGATTCTTCACTTTAAACTATTCAGTCAGCATAAGCATCATATAGCTCCATAACAATGTTGAAAAAACAAATACTGAATATATTTGTTATTGTCTAATAGTTGGAATAGAGATCGTTTATTTCTTCATTGTATTTATGTGGTGTTATTATAGTTTCTTTAAGAACATGATGTGGAATAGAAGCTGAAAATCAGGAGTTTAAGAGGTTCAGAGTGAATAATCCAGTGGAGATGTTTCTTATTATATTAAGCTTTTAGATGTGGAGCTCAACATTGCTCTGTCACAGAAAACGGACTAAACCACTGAAGAAGAAAAGAGATTTTAGCATTAATATACTCAGTGTGGATCAGTATAATATCAGCCTTATGTCTGCACTTTAGTGTCACCTCAACTTTCATATCATATTAATCTCATATTAATGGTGTCTGACCTCAGAGTCTCCAGTCTGCAGTGTGGACTCTCCAGAAAACCACACAGCAGCTTCACTCCTGAATCCTGCAGCTCGTAGTTGTGACTCAGGTCCAGCTCTCTCAGATGGGAGGGGTTGGACTTCAGAGCTGAGGCCAGAGAAGCACAGCTGATCTCTGACAACCTGCAGTCACTCAATCTGAATAAAGAATAAATGATGGAGATAAAAATCCATTTCTAATCCAGTCAGATATGTTCAGGTTTTAAATGTGGAGCTCAACATTCATATGTTCTAATCAATGAGCTTTTTCCTGAAATTACTAGACCGACTTTGTCATTGTGTTACTGTGGACAGAGACACATAGAATTTACAGAAAAAGAAGCACATTAGAAACACACATTTAAAAAAAACAGCAAAAAAATAAACAATTATAAAACTAATAATAAGAACAATAAAATATAAAATAAAAATATAAAATAGACAGTTAAAATGTATAAAAATTCAAAAACCCCAGCCCAAAACTATGAGCCTCCTCACAAGATGCAGCAAAACCATCCCTAGCTAAAAGCTTTACTTAAAAGAAAAGTTTTTAGCCTACTCTTATGCTGGTTTCTGACACGATTTTTCGCCTTGCAGCGCTTTCCTCGCACGAGTACATTCGCTGCAAGTGTTCACACACAAAGCGGTGAGTGAGGTAAATAGCCTGTTGTCAAAGAAAGGTTGATAATATTTAACAGACAAGTGCCAACTGATGGCAAAACATCTTTGAGCAGTTTGGTTGGGATAGGGTCTGTGAGGCAGGTCGTTCTTATTTTCCTATATTAATTTTGAGTAATATGCTTCTCTAGTGCTGCGGAGGGTCTTCCTATACATTTTCAGATTGTCCTACCACATTATATGAGAATCTTCTTGATGTGTGAGACGCCATTTCCTCTCAAGTTTCCGTGTTGTTCTCTTCAACTTGCGTGTGTGAATGTTGGACCATGGAGCTATTCTTCTATGTTTAATCAGTTTCTTTTTCAATGGAGCAACAGTGTCCAGTGTCCATTCTGAGCAGTCCCGTAGTTCTGTCTACGAGATGATTGATTTGTGAAGGATCAATTTGACAGGGTTGGACGTTAGAATAGGAATGTATAGGAGGTTTTATGAGACACATAGTTTAGGTACACACTGATGCAATAGCATCCTTAAGCTTAACTACAGCACCATCAGGTAAGGATCTAGTATAGGCATATTGGCTTGGTGGCTTGAAGTCCATCAATTGGAACTCAAAAGATAATAGATAGTGGTCAGATAAAATAGGATTATGAGAAAGAAATATGAGAAAAAGTTTTCAATTTCAATACCATATGATAATACTAGGTCAAGGGTATGGTTGAAACAGTGTGTGGATTTATGAACACTTTGACAGAAGCCAACCGAATCAAGCAGTGAAATAAATGCAGTGCTGAGGCTGTCAATTCTTGACGTCCACATGAATATTAAAATTACCTACTATCATTACTTTGTCTGTTTTAAGGACTAACTCAGATACAAATTCTGCAAATTCAGATAAAAACTGGGAGTAACAACTAAAATCTGCTGCATATTTGTCCAGGTTGGGTTTGAAATACCAAGAACAAGGCTTTCAAAAGATCCGTAAGCTTAGCTTGGGTTTTGACTTGACTAAAAGGTCTGAATGAAAAATAGCTGCAACTGCATCACCTCGGCCCGTGCCTCGAGGTATGTGCGTATTACTATGACTGGGAGGAGTGGATTCATTGAGGCTTACACAATCATCATGACCCAGCCAAGTTTCAGTTAAACAGAACAGATCTATATTATGATCCGATATTAATTCATTAACCAGTTCAGCTTTTGAAGACAGAGATCTGACATTTAATAGCCCACACTTAATTTTCATGCTATTATGTTCTTTCTGAGCAGTTGTATTAATTTCTGTTCACTTTTGGTTTAAGTGGCGGAACAGATGCCGTTACTATGGGAAAATGTGTGTGGTGCATGTTTGTACTTGTCAAAATCAAAGATGAGGGTAACTGCCAGGGGGAGCCCCTGGTGGAAACAGCACAGGTCTGTGCAGTTGTGGACGTAGAGTAAGTGGCAGCTACTGTGGAGGGGGTGTGTGGCGTAACTAGTCAGACACGTGGGGCGCATTGTACAGTGTGCTGGATATTAGCATCCAACATGCGGCTCCCTAATCTGCTGGGATGAAACCCATCAGTCCGGAAATATGTGGAGCGGTTCCAGAACAGATTAAAATTGTCAATAAAACCAAAGCTGTGAGTTTTGCAGGCTGACTGGAGCCAGGAATGAAGGTAAAGAAGTCTGCTAATACGTTCCGTTCCGCGACCGAGCATGGAAATAGGGCCGGAAATAAAAACTGATTTTCCACAGCCATTTAAGAACTTAAAAAGTTTGTTAAAATCCCCTTTTGTTAATTCAGAGGCACCCCAAGCTACATCATTTGCCCCGACATGCAAGACTACATGACAGATGGAGGGTGGGAGTGAGTGGAACAGTTCTGGGAGTTTATCCAGGATGACCGGGACTGTGGCTCCAGGGGAGCAATGAGTAGCGGCACTGAAGAACCGGATGGTCCAGATAATTGAGTCTCCAACTATCAGGGTAGTCGGGAGGAAAAGGGGACGAAGTGATGGTTATTGTGTAGACCTACAATTGGAGGGTGTGTGATCCAGGCTGTCCACACCGTTTGTGGAGGCCGGCGGGCTCGGCGGGGAAGCAGCATCAGACCTGGTAGGGCGACTGCTTTCCGACTCAGAGTGAGGAAGGCCCCCGGATCGCTGTAGCGCAGCCTCCTTCAGGATTTGGCAAGCAATGGAAGTTGCAGAGCGGGATGGCGGTTGAAGGGGCTTGACCGTGATTTGGACAGAGGTCTGGGCGCTGTCAGCCACTAATGGAGGGAAGGCGACAGTATCACTGAGTGAAGGGGGAGCTGCAGACTCACTCTGCGCCTCGGCCCGGCCTGTGCCAGGGCAAGGTGGGGCATCTTAGCCGAGGGAACCAGCGAGGTGTATCTGATCACCGTCAGCCACCAGAGCCGCGAAGTGGTTGGAGAGGCACAGGTGAGGTGGAGAGGCAGCCCCATCAGAGACCCTCTTACAACCGCGGATCACCACCTCAGTCCAGGGTGTTCCGTTTGGTGTTGAGCAGGAGGGCCGCGGATGACAAGAAGGATCCCATAGTGACGTGTCCTGGAGGGTATCTTGCGAAGTTAACATTCGTGAGTGGTCTGTCATCACAAAGTTAGATAACAATAAGAGATGGGCCTTAAAGCAGGACAGGAGTGAGTTCCTTTGCACAGTGGAGTCATCAAAGCAAAGCTTCTTCACTTTAAAACGCATCTCAAACTCTAGGCCCGCGGGCCGAATCCGGCCTGCCACGTCATTTTATGTGGCCCGTGAAAGCTTAAAAGATTCATGATTGTCTTAAAATAAAGGTTTATGCTGCTTTAAATCGTTGATGAACAATAAAATACATCTACCACAATGCATGGCAATTTTGTGACCTGCGAATTGATGGGATCCTGCCACTTGAATGCGATCTTTCCACACCCCGTAACTATGTTTTTTTAAGGACAAGTGGAGATAAGAAATGTATACAAACAATCCCAAAATGTCTGATAAAAATTTATGCAGAAGGAAGGTGATTTCATGAACGATGAGAAAGTGAACACGTTTGTGTTAATAAGGAGATAAACCGGTAGGCTAGGCCTCTGTCTTTTGTGTTTTGAGCAGTGCTTGAAGTGGCCCGGAACGCCCTGGTACGCAGTACCAGCACCTCAACATTTTACTCTTTGGTGTACCGGGTGTCACGTTTAAGGCGTGCGGTGCAGGGCAGTGCAGAACAGGTTGAGAACCCAAACGCAGGACATGGAAGGCTGGCAGGTTCAGTAGAATGATTTATTTTAACAAAAACAAAAGGCAACAAAAGGCGAGCACACTTACTGGTGGCTGATAAGGCAAAGTCCAGAACCAAAATCCAAAATCCAAAAGACAGAGAATCCAAATACTGGAGAGACACCGGGCACAGAACACGAGCACAACACCAGAACACGAACATGAGCAACAGAACAATGATCCGACAAAGACAAGACAGAAACACCAGGTATATATACACAAGGGTAACGAGCAGGGCGGGAGCAACACAGGTGACGGGAATCAGGGATAACGAGGCACATGCAGGGAGCAGAGGAAGACAGAGACAGACATGCAGATGGATCACTGGGGAAACAGACAAGACACAAGTTACTAAACACTAGACAAGACAGAACCCCAAAATACAACATATCAAAATAAAGAATACAAGAACCAAGACTAAAGACAAGTACTAAAACCCAAACCCCCAACAGAACACACACAGACAGGATCATGACAGTACCCCCCCCCTAATGGGCGTCCCCTGGCGTCCCAAAACCAAACCCCAACAAAACAAAAAACAGTCCAAGACCCAACCAGGGTGGGCGGAGGGAGGAACGGAGGAGGGTAAGTCAGCCAGGGTGGGCGGAGGGGGGTCAGGTGGAGGGCCAGAAAACAGAAACATAGAGTCCAGGGAGCAGAACCAGAGAGGACCGGGGAGGTTAGAGGGTGACTTGAGGGCAGAGCAGAGGGACCAGACGAGGAATCCGAGGGCAAAGCAGGGGGCGAAACAGAGTTCAGGAGGCCGCCCCAACTGGCCGGGGAGAACGGGGAGGCCACAGAGTTCAGGAGGTCGCCAGGGAGGACGACCCAACAGGCTGGATACAGGGGTCAAACAGCGTTCAGGAGGACGCCCGGGAGGGCGTCCCAGAAGGCCGGGCAGATCAGGGGGGTTAAACAGTTCAGGAGGCCGACCCAGAGAGGGAGCCTCAGGTGGGTGGCCTGAGAGCTGGGCAGAGCGGCCTGACGAGAAAGCCTCAGGCGGGCGGCCTGAGAGCAGGGCAGGGCGGCCTGAAGAGGGAGCTTCAGGCGGGCGGCCTGAGAACAGGGCCGAGGGGCCAGACAGTCCAGGGGCAAGGCCGAGCAGGCAGAGTTCAGGGGGTCGGCCCGAAGGCAGGGGAGAGAAACTGGCCGGTTGGGGAGTGAACAGCCAGGGTCTCGACCCAACAGGCTGAACAGTTCAGGGGGCCGGCGGCGAAGGTGAGATCTCTCCGGAGACCGAGCAGGAGGCCGGCGGCGAGGGAGGAACCTTGCTGGAGGCCGACGGCAAAGGCGAGATCTCTCCGGAGGCCGAGCAGGAGGCCGGCGGCGAGGGCGGAACCTTGCTGGAGGCCGGGGAGCTGGGCTAGGGGCTGGCAGCGAGACAGCAGCGGGGTTAGTCAGGGATGAGGCTGCTAGGCTGAGGACCAGTGACAGGGCCGCGGGGCTGAGGTCCAGAGGTGGCACAGCTGGGCTGATGACCACTGGCTGGGCCGCTGGGCTGAAGACCACGGACTGAGCGGCTGGGCAGAGGTCCAGAGACGGGACAGCTGGGCAGAGGTCCACTGGCTGGGCCGCTGGGCTGAAGACCATGGGCTGGACTGCAGAGCTGCCATCCACCGGTGAGGGAACCGGACTCGGCTGGACCACCGACGAGGGACCAGGAGTCGGCTGGACCACCGGCGGAGATGGTGCCGGTCGGTCCTCCGACGGAGCACGAGGAACAGGGGGAGTCGGCTGGGCCACCGGCGGAGCTGGTGCCGGTCGGACCACCGACGGAGCACGAGGAGCTGGAGTCGGTCTGACCACCGACTGGACAGCTGGACTGGGGACCATGGACCGCACACGAGGAGCTGGAGTCGGTCGGGCCACCGACGGAGCTGGTGCCGGTCGGTCCACCGACGGAGCACGAGGAACCGGAGGAGTCGGCTGGGCCACCAACGGAGCTGGTGTTGGTCCGACCCCCGACGAGGAACCAGGTGTCGGCTGGGCCACCAACGGAGCTGATGATGGTCGGACCACCAACGGAGCTGATGATGGTCGGACCACCGATGAGGGAACAGGAGGAGCAGGAACCAGTCTGGCCACTGAACGTGGGACAGGGGTTGGTCTCACCATCGACGGAGACCTCGGAGCTGGTGTCAGTCGAACCTCCGACGAGGGACCAGCAACAGGTGTCGGTGGGATCACCAAGTGGAACCTGGGAGCAGGAGTAGGCCGAGGACCGGGCAGGTGGCTAGCAGCGCTAGCAGGCCGGGGATCAGGCTGGCGGCTAGCAGCGCTAGCAGGCCGAGGATCAGGCTGGCGGCTAGCAGCGCTAGCTGGCCAGGGATCAGGAGGGCGGCTAGCAGCGCTAGCGGGCCGACGTTCTGGCTGGTCTGGCATGGAGCTAGCAGCGCTAGTGGGCCGGGGATCAGGCTGGTGGCTAGCATGTCGGCTAGCAGGCCGGGAACCGATCAGGTGGCTAGCCGTGTTCACAGGCCGGGAAACTGGCTGGTTGCAGACGGGCCGCTGATGATGACCTGGTCGCCGCCGATGACCACCACGGGAACCCGAAAAAATGGCCAGGCGACTCCCTTCGAAGGAGGACTCAAGGGAATGCCTAGCCTCCAGGCTATCCGGCCATAGGCTAGCTGCCCGTGCTGCCTCTGTTTCCCTGGCCTTCATGGACAGGTAGGCCAGGAGAGTCATTGTCTCTGAGTCCTTGGTAGGTGGTAGGCAGACGGACAGGCTAGACGGAGGACTAGCCGGGCAGGAGACTGGCAGGACAGGCGGAGGGCTAGCTGCGCTAGCAGAGCAGGACACAGGCAGGACAGGCGGAGGGCTAGCTGCGCTAGCAGAGCAGGACACAGGCAGGACAGGCGGAGGGCCAGCCAGCGCTAGCAGAGCAGGACACAGAGCAGGACAGGCGGAGAGGCCAGCTAGCGCTAGCCGAGCAGGACACAGAGCAGGACAGGCGGAGGGCCAGCTGCGCTAGCAGGGACACAGGCAGGACAGGCGGAGGGCTAGCTAGCGCTAGCCGAGCGGGACACAGGCAGGACAGGCGGAGGGCTAGCTAGCGCTAGCCGGGCTGGTCAGGCAGGATGCCAGGCCAACAGGCAAGCCAGCAGGCGAGCAGAACTAGTCCTTAGGGGTCTTGCAGGCTGGAAAACAGATGGCCTAGAGCTAGCAGTGCTAGCGGGCCGGGGAGCAGGCTGGAGGCTTGTGGAACACAACTTGGATACAGTTTCTAAATCAAAAGTCTTTCTCCAGCGGGAGGAGGCCACGAGCAGGACCATTTCCGGGTCAGTAATCCACATGGCAGACAAAAGTTCAAAAAACTGAGCCTCCTCGTCTGCCAGCACCTCTCTGGGCACCCCCAAAGCCTCCCAGGTGCTGGGCAGTTTGATTATGTCCACTGGGTCCATGGCTGGTCGGATCATTCTGTCACGTTTAAGGCGTGCGGTGCAGGGCAGTGCAGAACAGGTTGAGGACCCAAACGCAGGACATGGAAGGCTGAGCAGGTTCAAGTCAGAATGATTTATTTGACAAAAGATTAAGGCAACAAAAGGCGAGCACACTTACTGGTGGCTGATAAGGCAAAGTGCAGAACCAAAATACAAAATCCAAAAGACAGAGAATCCAAATACTGGAGAGACACCGGGCACAGGACACGAGCACAACACCAGAACACGAACATGAGCAACAGGACAATGATCCGACAAAGACAAGACAGAAACACCAGGTATATATACACAAGGGTAACGAAAGCAGGGCGGGAGCAACACAGGTGACGGGAATCAGGGATAACGAGGCACATGCAGGGAGCAGAGGAAGACAGAGACAGACATGCAGATGGATCACTGGGGAAACAGACAAGACACAAGTTACTAAACACTAGACAAGACAGAACCCCAAAATACAACATATCAAAATAAAGAATACAAGAACCAAGACTAAAGACAAGTACTAAAACCCAAACCCCCAACAGAACACACACAGACAGGATCATGACACCGGGACATTTTCTTGTGTACCGGGACTTCTCCCAAGCTGGAGGACTTCTTTCCTCTGCCCTCATATCAGGTTCTCTGGGCGCTTTGTGACGCTCACCTGTTCCCGTTCTCTCTGCCTGCTAAACTGCCTTCTCTCTGCCTTCTCCCTCACAGAGAGATGAGGGAGAACAGAAGTTTGGGTGCCTCTCAAGCAGCCGTGCTCTCAATGTAGCTCGTCAATGTCACTTGTCGTGAACCCACCAATCACAGCCTGGATGGGGCATTTAAGAATATTGACACACTCCATCACAGCTAATTTTGTCCACTTCAAGCACTGGTTTTGAGCCAGTGTCTGTGATGGAGTAGGCTACAATACATGTCGGCATTTTTCCAGGTAATAAAACTATCTATTATAAGTTGGAAGAATGTCCTCTGCAGGGCTGTGAGCCGTTTGTTTTATCAAATGCCACATCTGTCACAGATATTATTACCAGCTCACAATAATTTGTTTTTCAATGGTTCTGCCCCTCCCGTCTGTGGAAAAGTTAATGTAATAGTTTTTGTTATATACTTTTCAAGCACATCACAAAGATTGATGTAGTAATATGGTTTCTACACCTGATGAATTAATTAATGTATATTATAACACATACAGTAAATGTGCTTGCTTATATTTTTGCATCTGATGGTGTAGGAGCCATTTATGTTTATTGTTGGCATGGTATTTTATTTTTGTTTAGATATATTTATATTAGTATTTTGGACACTGGGTGGCAGTGATTAGATGCACATGGTGTATATAGAGGGCATAGGTGACAGGAAGTGGAAGGCACAGGTAGGGGGAGCACCAACAGTTCTCACCAGACCACAGAACCAGACCACAGGATCAGACCACAGGATCAGACCACAGGATCAGACCACAGCAAACAATGGGAAACAATTAAAGAAACAAACCGGTATGTTAATCTTTTTTGTACAAATTTTCTCCTGCAATAAACTACAAACCACAACAACAACTATCAATCTGGAAAGTCATCTTTTGTGTCTGCGTAAGTTCATTTCCCTACCTGTGCATGATGGAAAAGGATCAGGACTAAATGTAAAGCAACGAAAAATTGCCGTTACAGATGGGTTAAATGTCCTTAACTTGAATAGGCTAAATAATCAAATAAAGAGACAGTTATTTTACAATATGTTAAGAAATAGTTTGCAGTGAAATATGTTTATACAGTCTTACAGTTCTAACTGGCCCTTTGAGGTAACCAAAATGGTTATGTGCCTGTGGTGACAAAGAGTTTGACACCCCTGCTTTAAACTATTCAGTCAGTATTAGCATCAGCTTCATAACAATGTTGGAAAAACAAATACTGAATATATTTGTTATTGTCTAATAGATGAAATAGAGATTATTTGTGTATTGTTGGATATATTTCTTTAAAAACATGATGTGGAATAGAAGGTTAAAATTAGGAGTTTTAGAGGTTCAGAGTGAATTATCCAGTGGAGATGTTTCTGCTTATATTAAGCTTTTAAATGTGGAGCTCAACATTGCTCTGCCACAGTCAATGGACTAAACCACTGAAGAAGAAAAGAGACTTTAGCATTAAGATCCTCAGTGTGGATCAGTGTAATATCAGCCTTATGTCTGCACTTTAGTGCCACCACAGCTTTCACATCATTTTAATCTCAGCACAGAAGGAAAAAATGGTGTCTGACCTCAGAGTCTCCAGTCTGCAGTGTGGATCCTCCAGAAAATCACACAGCAGCTTCACTCCTGAATCCTGCAGGTTGTTCTTACTAAGGTCCAGCTCTCTCAGATGGGAGGGGTTGGACTTTAGAGCTGAGGCCAGAGAAACACAGCTGATCGCTGACAAACTGCAGCCCCTCAATCTGAATAAAGAACAAATGATGTAACTTTAGGAGATAATGTACCTGCTTGAAATGATTCAGTGTTTAATAATCTGGTCAGAGCTGAAGAAGCTTTAGAATGTAGAAGTTTAGAAAATGGAAACTCCAAACACCTGAACCCAACAGGATGCAGGTTCAAACTGTAAAATACAAAAAGGTAAAAAGAGCTTTCATTAATATTAATGACAATGTGCTGCTACTTCAATAAAGACGTAGTGATGTCACCTCTTAAACTCTGCAGCTCCACCTGTGGCTCCATCTATACAAACTCATGTTGTGCAGCCAAACACAAAGTAAAACCCACAGAAACTCAATTAAGATTCCACTCAAGATCCCAAAGATGCCAAATATGTCAGGATAAACTTTGGGGAAATGTGAACTGAAGATATCTACAACATTTCTTTTGGGAATAGCGGAGTCATCAAATCAAAGCTTCTTCACTTTAAACTATTCAGTCAGTATAAGCATCATATAGCTTCATAACAATGTTGGAAAAACAAATACTGAATATATTTGTTATTGTCTGATACTTGAAATAGAAATTATTTATTTATTCATTGCATTAATGTATATTATAATTTCTTTAAATGACTTGATGTGGAAGAGAAGCAGAAAATCAGGAGTTTAAGAGGTTCAGAGTGATTTATCCAGTGGAGATGTTTCTTGTTATATTAAGCTTGTTATATTTAAATGTGGAGCTCAACATTGCTTTGGCACAGTCAATGGACTAAACCACTGAAGAAGAGAATAGACTTTAGCATAAAGATCCTCAGTGTGGATCAGTATAATATCAGCCTTATATCACCACAACTTTCACATCATATTAATCACAACAGAGAAGGAACAAATGGTGTCTGACCTCAGAGTCTCCAGTCTGCAGTGTGGACTCTCCAGAAAACCACACGGCAGCTTCACTCCTGAATCCTGCAGCTCGTTGTTGTCACTCAGATCCAGCTCTCTCAGATGGGAGGGGTTGGACTTCAGAGCTGAGGCCAGAGAAGTACAGCTGATCTCTGACAAACTGCAGTCACTCAATCTGAATAAAGAATAAAAGATGGAGATAAAAATCCATTTCTAATCCAATCAGATGTGTTCAGGTTTTAAATGTGGAGCTCAACATTGATCTAATCAATGAGATTTTTCCTGAAATGACAAGACAGATTTTGTCGTTGTTTTACTGTGGATCATCATAATGTCAGCCTTCTACAGACATCATCCAAATGTCAGCACAACATTCATACACCTATTCATGTCAACACAGATCAATAACATGCTGCTGATCTCAGGCCAGAGAGTCAGCTCTCAGCAGTAACAAGTCCTCAACAGCCTCAGGACAACCAACACCAACTCAAGAAGACCAAGACCTAAAATAAGATTTCACACTGGCAAATTACCAGCGGCATTGAAGAACCTAAACTAAGAAAAATATTGACAACATACAGACTGAGTGAACACAGCCTGGACGTAAGGGTCGCAACAGACAGAGCCGGCTACCACAAAAGGAGAGTGCAGAAAAGTGTGTTTAAATAAACGTACAGTTTTCCACCTTTTGTGCCCACATCGCAAAATGTGGGACGGAACATGACTACAGTCTCTGTAGTCGGCCTTAGAAAGCTATACTAACCTAAATAAACAGCCTACGTTCATCAAATGAGACTTTAGCATAACACAAATGTAATAAACAAACCCACATTGTGTAGTAGAAGGTATTCAGTTGCATTATAATCTGCTGGATGTTGCTTTTGATGGTAAATCAAAAGATAAAGATAAAAATCTAATTTTTCACTTTATTGCATCTCCATTTCCGTTGTAATGGCAAAATAAATAGGTTAATTAATAGAACAAATAACAATAATGGATTCATATTCCTTAGTTTCTGACCTATCAAAGGAGACATTTATCTATGCCTTATGGCTGAGGAGTTATTCACAATTTATTTTGGGTATGTTAGTTTAGGTTAGTTTAGTTTAGCTTTTTGACTGTTCAACAACCTCATTACTATCCATCACACACTCTACAGGCTCATCAGTACTGACATCATCTTCACTGACTGATCGATCACAATGTGAGTCTGTGGAAGCTGAAAACTGTCTGTGAACTGACCTCAAAGTCTCCAGTCTACAGTGTGGACTCTCCAATCCAGCAGACAGCAGCTCTACTCCTAAATCCAGCAGCAGGTTCTCACTCAGGTCCAGCTCTCTCAGATGGGAGGGGTTGGACTTCAGAGCTGAGGCCACGACTTCACAGTGAGTCTTTGAGAGTCCACAGCTAGAAAGTCTGTCAGGACACATACATTACAAAAAAAATAGTATGAAAGAGGAAACTTTTTTTTTTACTTTTTGCATTTGAAACGGTTTAACATATCCTGTTTTGATGAACATTTGCTCTTCACACCAGCTGTTCACTAATCTTATCTCACTGTGTTCTTATCGTTCTGTCATACTTGCACTTATAATCTTTGTTTTTGCAGATGAAGGGAGAGAAAATGTAGTTACAGTTATTATTATTTTTTTTTTTTACTGTTTTCTATCTCAGATTTGACCCCAGAATATTTTTAATAAGGTCACATCTGGGGTTTCACATTTACAAAACTTGGTATAAGCAATAATCTGAAGACTGTTCTCAAGTGCAATCATTACACTATGTTACAGTATGTACTAAGACTGGGCACGTTAACACATTATCATCGCATTAACGCATTAATTAATTAATGCAGACAAATATTTTATCGTGCGTTAACACATTCTCTTTGAAATTATTATTTTGAAAGTCCGTTGCTCACTGCCTCTGAATACACATACAGTCAAACCATGGATCACAGGAGGGAGGAGGTGGTGTTGATCAGCCTGCAAATCACCCAGCCAAACAACAGTTTGTGTATCACAGAGGTAAAATGAGCAATAAATAAAGTAACACTAATTAATTTACGTGTCAATCACGGACGTCGTTAGGCCTATTGGCGGGAAGCCACTCTAACATGGTCCTAAGCCCCCACAAATAATAATAAGAAAAATAATTATTAGATTTAGATTTTTTTATGTTTGATTTTTTTTTACATCGCAGACGTGTTCTCAACAAAGAGAAGCAAGAATATTGATAAATACAATAGATTAAAACAAATATAATTTGTATTTATTGGCTTAAAATAATCCTTCTGGTCGTTTCCTCTGCTTTATAATTTAAATCCCTACTGTGGTCGGGCACTTAGACCCTGAGAGTGGCTGAGAATCCCTCCCCAACTAACAGATCTCAGATGTGATGATAGAAACTATTGTCCCTGTATAGAAGTAAATGCAAATACAAAAAATATACAGTTTAGAGCAAAACATTGAACTTAGCAGCTTTCAAATAGCATATAATCAATAAGCAATGAGGATTTCAATAAAACAGTGTTAAAAAAACATCACATTTTGTTCTCCTGATATATATAGGCTATATATGTATTTTAAAAATCCTGGAGAAGGACGCACCCCAATGTTTTTGCTTGCAAACCCCATGTATCATTACAGTAACTTATGTTCAACAGACAAGTAATGAAAGAAAAATGAAATATATATATATGAATAAAATCAAATCAAAAATGAATATATATATATATATATATATATATATATATATATATATATATATATATATATATATATAACCA
Organism: Lepomis macrochirus; assembly: GCA_024633595.2. Taxonomy (NCBI): domain Eukaryota; kingdom Metazoa; phylum Chordata; class Actinopteri; order Centrarchiformes; family Centrarchidae; genus Lepomis; species Lepomis macrochirus. The sequence continues at coordinate 876,883 of JALXJV020000011.1, read as the reverse complement.
ACTGAAAATCTTTTCAGTCAACAATTAAAATATAAATTATGATTTTGCACTCTTTCGCAGCATTTGAAACAACTTTGAATTTTTGAAGCTGAAGTTGGGAGTGTGCTGACTTTCTTCTGCAGTTTTTGCTCTGAGCATGTACAAACAATCCACCTTCACATTAAAGAATTTTATATATTTAACGTGTCACATCACAGAATGAAGGTCTGTAAGTGTGTTATATGTTAATATTCACATCTGGACTTACCGAACCTTTCTGCAGTTCATCAGAGCTGGAATCAGTTTCTGCCATCCGTTCTCTGATGTGTCGTACTTCTCCAGGTCCAACTCATCCAGAACCTCCTGATGTACTGAGTTGTTGTTCACCTCCGTCAGCCATTGGAAGATGTTGATGCATCTGTCAGGAGAGATCTCGTCTCTGTTCATCTTCAGGTTGTTGATGACTCTCCAGATGATGGTTGACCCGATTTGTCCGATCCAGCAGTGCTGCCCGTGGATGTTTGTTCTTCACCTTTAGGAACAATATATGGTGGAGAGAATCTGAGCTCAAAGGTCCACTTACTAATGATTCAAAGCAAAGTGTTCATCAAGGTGAGCAAAGCTGAACTACAAATGCTTTTTCACCACATGTTGCACAATTATGATCTGAAGTGATTCAAGATGCATCTGGTGGATCAGAACAGCTGATCTGAGGAAGAGCCAAACAGCTCAGTGTTTAGAGGACAAAGAGGAGAAAATGAAGGACACATTTGAAGCAGATTCTTTCAGATTCTGAATCCTTCTAAATCTTTACAGTGACGTCAACGTGAGGGCAAAAATATATGAAGATGTTCTTGAAGTGTAAATTCTGAAATGGAGGTTCTCAGGTGTTTTGCTCCAGAAATCAAATCAGATCCATCTTAGTTTGAAACAGTATCTGCACTAATAGTTCTGCATCAGGAATATAAATCTGTTAGCACAACATTTTGTCTTCATCCTCAATGCATCATCTTCCATCAGCTCAGTTACAGTAAACAATGTTTTTGGGTGTGAGAATCCTCGTCTGCCCCCACACAGTCTTCAGTCAGTCTGAGAGGTAAAACAGTAAAACTGACTGTGAGCTCAGAACAAGAAGAATCAAGAGGAACAAGTTTGTTCAAGAGTCACAAGAGAACAGGAAGTAACAGACACACATTATACAATATAATATAATAAAACCTGCTAGATCTCTACATTTTTCTTTAAATCTCTGCTTGTGTGTCAGACAGCATGGTCAGCAACACCGTGGCTCCGCAGGGGGCGGCCCTCTCTCCCTTCCTCTTCACCATCTACACCAGACTTCAACTGCCACAGATAGTCCTGCCATGTCCAGAAGTTTTCTGATGACTCTGCTGTGATTGGATATATCAGCAGGGTGACGATGCTGAGTACAGATCTGTGGTGGGGGGGGTACTTTGTTACATGTTGTGAGCAGAACCACCTACAGCTCAACGTGAGAAAGACTAAGGAGCTAGTGTTGGATCTAAGGAGAGCAAAGGCCCTGTTTCCATCGAGGGGGTCAGTGTGGACACTCTGGAAGATTACAAATACCTGGGAGTGCACTTTGGCAATAAACTGGACTGAGCCAAGAACACTGAGGCCCTCTACAGGAAGGGCCAAAGTGTCTCTATTTTCTGAGGAGGCTGAGGTCCTTCAGCATCTGCAGGACGATGCTGAGGATATTTTATGAGTTTGTGGTGGCCAGTGCTATCCTCTTTGCTGCTGCATGCTGGGGCAGCAGGCTGACGGTAGCGGACGCTTACAAACTCAACAAACTGATTTGATGCCATTGACGTTGTCGGGGGTGGAGCTGGACTCTCTGTTGGTGGTGTCAGAGAGGAGGATGCTGTCACAGCGAAATGTCATCTTGGAAAATGTTTCCCATGACATGCGGCTCAAACACAGGAACACTTTTGGTGACAGACTCATTCCCCCAAAATGCAACACTGAGCGCCACAGAAAGTTATTCCTGCCTGTGGCCATCAAACCCAATAACTCCTCCCTCGAAGTGTCTGACACAGGCACACTTTTTAAACTACACATTTTTGTGCAGTACTTCCCATTCAGTGTGCAATATTATTTGCTGAAATTTTGCTTCTATTTATTATCTTTTTATTAGTGCCGGGCAACAATTACAATTTTTAATGGTGATTAATCACATTATTATTTCCGGGGTCGGGTCGCGGGGGCAGCAGCTCCAGCAGGGGACCCCAAACTTCTCTTTCCCGAGCCACATTAACCAGCTCTGACTGGGGGATCCCGAGGCGTTCCCAGGCCAGTGTGGAAATATAATCTCTCCACCTAGTCCTGGGTCTTCCCCGAGGCCTCCTCCCAGCTGGACATGCCTGGAACACCTCCCCAGGGGGGCGTCCATCTAGGTTACCAGATGCCCAAACCTCCTCAACTGGCTCCTTTCAACGCAAAGGAGCAGCAGCTCTACTCTGAGCTCCTCGCAGATGGCCGAGCTTCTCACGCTATCTCAGCCACCCGCCTGAGGAAACCCATTTTGGCCGCTTGTACCCGGGATCTCATTCTTTCGCTCATGACCCAGCCTTCATGACTATAGGTGAGGGTAAAGCTCTCACTTGTACAGAGATTAGATAGCCCTGAGAAAGGCCCCCCTCACCCCGTACTCCCACAGCACCTCCCACAGTATCTCCCTGGGGACCCAGTCATATGTAGACTGGATGGGCACACTCCCAGATCCTTGTGAGAGTACATTTACATTTACATAGCTGACGCTTTTATCCAAAGCGACTTACAATTGCTATACATGTCAGAATTCGCACAGCTATGAAGCAACGAGGGTTAAGTCTCTTGCTCTATCTGGGCGGCGGCTTTGCCACTGTGGAGTTGTTTGACTACCTCAGTGACTTCTTACAAGGAAATTGATGAGAAACCCCCATCAGCCTCCAGCTCTGCCTCTACAAGAGAGGGCGTGTCAGTCGGATTTAGGAGATCCTTTAAAGTGTTCTTTTCACCGCCCAATTACCTCCCCAGTTGAGGTCAACAGCGTCCCAACATTACTGTACACAGCTTGGACGGTTCCCCGCTTCCCCCTCTTGAGATGGTGGACACTTCTCCAGAAGCACTTTGGTGCCGACCGAAAGTCCTTCTCCATGTCTTCTCCGAGATTCTCCCACACCTGCTGCTTTGCATCCACCACAGCAGAGGCTGCAGCCCTTCGGGCCCATCGGTACCTTGCAACCGCCTCTGGAGTCCTCAGAGATAACAAATCTTGGTAGGCCTCCTTTTTTCAGTCGGACGGCTTCCCTGACCACCGGTGTCCACCACAGTGTTTGAGGGTTACCGCCCCTTGAGGCACCTAAGACCTTGAGACCAGAGCCTTTCGCTGCAGCTTCAGCAATAGAGGCTTTGAACATTGCCCACTCATGTTCAATGTCCCCAACCTCCACAGGGATGCCGGAAAAGCTCCACCGGAGGTTTGAGTTGAAGATCTCATGGACAGGGGCCTCCTCCAGACGTTCCCAGTTCACCCGCACTATCAGTTTGGGCTTACCAGGTCTGTCCAGAGTCTTCCCCCAACCCCTGACCCAACTCATCACCAGATGGTGATCAGTTGACAGCTCCGACCCTCTTTTCACCCGACTGTCCAAAACATGCGGTCTCAAATCAGATGAGACGATTACAAAACCGATCATCGATCTTCGGCCTAGGGTGCTCTGGTATCACATACAGTTATAAGCATCCTTATGCTCGAACATGGTGTTCGTTATAGACAATCCATGACTAGCACAGAAGTCTAACCACAAACACCCACTCGGGTTCAGATCGGGGGGGCTGAAATATGGAGTCCACTACCGGAGCCCCATATACAGGACTCCATCAGCTTTTGGTTTAAAGAGCAGAAATCCAGATTTTATTACAGACTTAAAAGACTCTGACATCATAGTTTTAAAGGAGACATGGTGCAGAGAAGATGTTTCCACTGGCCGTCCTCACGGCTACACTGAGATTATTATTCCATCAACAAAACCCCGACAATAACCCAAGGCAGAGATTCAGGAATCATGATTATATGGTGTAAATCAGAACTGAGCCAGTCCATCACAGTTATTAAAAAAGAAGAATCTTATATTTGGTTGAAAATTAACAGCTGAGCAACATGTCTACATGTGTGCCATCTATATACCTCCTTCAGAATCCCCCTACTACAACCCAGATATTTTCTCCGTTCTTGAGGAGGAAGTTAATCATTATAAAAACATGGGAAATGTATTAATCTGTGGGGACTTGAACGCTCGAACAGGGGAAAGAGCTGACACTATGAACACCCAGGGAGACAAACACTTACCTGGAAGCACCTGCTTCCCCCTCCCTGAATGTCCTGCTAGAAAGAGCTTTGACAAGCTTACTAATACAAGCGGTATGCAGCTCTTACAGCTCTGCTGTACGCTGGGTCTGTACATAGTCACACCCCTCTCAGTCAACATTCCACCTCTCCTGTGACCCATGGTTTGACTCTATGTGTATTCAGAGAACTTTCTCTGCTCTCCCCTTCCTTCCTCTCTGACTGTGAGCTCAGAACACAAGAATCAAGAGAAACTCGTTTGTTCACAAGTCTGATCGAACAGGAGGACACACGCACACGCCACACACACACACACACACACACACACACACACACACACACACACACACACACACTATAGAGAATAAAAATACAGCCAGATCTCCGCCTGGTTAATTAAATCTGCTTGTGTTTCCATGGTTACTGCAGGCTTAATGTGATAATCTAGTTGAATAGTTCTGTACTAAACATGACTTTAATAAACTTCTTATATGTTGTTCAAGTGTTTTAATATCTCATGTTAAATTAGTAACTGTTCATTAAATACATTCTTTTTATAATATGAAATCTTTAAATTTATACAGAAAATATTTTAGCTTTGCATGTTTCAACTTTTAAATTGTAAAGGTTCAATGTCGTTACAGCAGTTATCTGAAAGAACTCAATTCTTAGTGTTAAATATGAACACAGAATATTACCGAATGTCAACACTGCAATTAAACTGTAAAACTAAACCCACAGTCACTGATCAGTAAACTTCTGGTGTCTAAGAGTTAAAACACTGACTGTGAGCTCAGAACACAAGAATCAGGAGAAACACGTTTGTTCAAGAGTCACAAGAGAAGAGAGGAAATACCACATAGACACATTATACAGTAAAATAAAACAGCCAGAACTCTACAGCTTTCTTTAAATCTGTACTTGTTTCCATGGTTACTGCAGGTTTAACGTGTTTTATTGAGCCAATCAGGACTTTGTGTCCACAGATGAATCAAAGTGCTGAGTTCCCTCTGAGGTTTCTTTCCTCTACAGTCCACAGGGAGAAAAGAGACTCAGAGACTTTGACAGTAAAATAATAAAATGTTGGATTAACACTCACCCTGCCTCAGCCTTCAGTTCTCCTCCTTCTGCTCTGGGACTCTAAATGGAGTCTGAACTGACTGAACTTTCTGCTTCAGCTTCCTACCTGTTCTCAGCGTTACTCCTCCCCTCTCCAGTTATGGGAAACCAGGTGTGTCTTTATTAGTGCTGGGCAATAATTACAATGTTTAATCGTGATTAATCGCATTATTAAATGCAAAATTGAACAATGAATTCTAAAGTAGTGTATTGCACAGGTTTGATTTTTTATGTAGTGCTATATACACAGAAGTAAAATAACATGTGGTTAGCAAGCACTTTTAACAGATAAGGAGCTTTTTCCCAGCAGCATTCCCTTTACACAGCAGCAATAAAATATTTCTTGTACAAGAAATGTTTTATCATGTACAAGAAAGATGTACAAGATGTTTCAAGATGTACAAGAAATATTTTAGAAAATCAAATATTAAACCAAAGCTGTTTGCTACTGCAAGGGAATTACCTTTTATCTAGCTGATGAAAACCAGTTAGAGTCCAGAGCCATGATTAGAACATCTGCTCCTTCTGAGCAACAGGTAAACAGATAGAAATCTGTTTTCAGGTATCAGCAGAAACATTTTTCTGTTAGTGTCCCTGTTAGAGTGAGCTGAAGTGCTCGCCTCACGCACACGCCCACCTGCTGCTGAAGATGAATTGTCTTGAACTTTTTGTACGTGACGCGTAGCACAAGTCATTGAAAGAGAGACTAATCCTCGCTGTTTGTGAGTTTCCAGAATCTAAATAGTTATCAGGACATCAACAGGAGGGAATTCACATGGCAGAGAGTCCCTGCACAACTTGATGAAGGCCTAACAGATAAAGTTATGGAGCCTATAATTTTCTTTTTTGACTTATTTTTATTGAAAGTTTCCATAATACAAAAAGGGGCAAATGCATTCAAAAACGATGACAACAATCAAAAAGACACGTAACCAATAAAACAAAAACAAAACAAACATTAAAAAACAAAAACAATAAAGGGCAGAGCATTTTTTAAAGAAGAGGAGATAATGATTACACTGCTGTATTACTGACAACAACTTTGAGGTACTCAGAGAGAAAGGTAAACGGCACACTATAGAGTTTACCCTCGGGCAAGTGCAATGCCACACCAAGCAAGATGATCCAGAAATGGCTGCCATATATCAGAGAATTTACTAAGACTGTCCCTCATGCTATATCAAATCTTTTCCATATGTAAAATACTAGTGAGCTCAGTAAGCCAGGTTTTAAAATGAGGCACAGTATTTCCAGAGTCTTAAGATCAACTTCTTTGTGATCACCATTCCATACATAGTAGTACTTTGCACAGAGACACTTAGGTTTAGTAGAGAAAGAGAAAACCCAAACAGTGCAATCTCTGGATCAGGATCAAACACACAGCCATACATGTCAGAGAACCACTTAAATATGTCACACCAAAAATTATATAGCTTTGGACATGTCCAGAAATGGTGGGCCAGAGAGACTTCTGCAGATTTACACAGAGGGGAAATGGCAGGGAAAATCGTGTGCAGTTTAATCTTTGAGTACTGTAGTCTGTTTCTTGACTTTCTTGAAGTGAGCTACACAGAAGCTTATAAATCTCTCTTTCCTCAGGGAGATACTCCCTAGGTATACTCTGACGGATGTAGTTCCTGATCTGCAGATAGCGGAAGAAATGTGAGGGAAGAAAGAACTTTCTTTTTAACTGATCGAACGACGCAAATTTATTATTAATGTACAAATCTTCAACAGTGACAATTCCTTTTAGCCTCCAACTGTCAAAAGATGCATCCGAGAGCAAAGGGGAGAATGCATGATTACGATACACTGGAGCGTAAATGGAACTATACGGCAATCTGCAACCTTTTTTGATTTGTTGCCATATTTTTACACAATTGCAAATTATTATGTTATCTTAGTATTTACAGGGGATTGGGACGCAGAGAAAAGTAGTGCTGGAAAGGAGCCATTTTTAACATCGCTCATTTAAATAGCAACCCGGTGGGGGGTCTCAGCAGACAGTTGCAGTCCTTGCAGGAACCACGGCAGCCCAAGTCCCCCAACTTTTTTATGTTTATGTAAATGAACATTTGATATTGTGTGAGCTTTAAATCCCCAAATAAATGGCATAATTGTCAAATCTAATGATTTAAAAAAGGACTGTGTCAAAAAAATTGGTAAATTCTGAAAGAGATAAAGGTATCTTGGTAAGGAGACCATATTTATAGCAATTATCCATCCCACCATGGAAAGAGGGAGGTTCCACCAATTTTCAATGTCCCCCCCGAAGTTTATTCAATTTCTCAAGGAAATTCATCTTAAGACCCCCCCAGTGTATTTTGACATTTCTATGATATTTCATATTTGTCTGAGTCATTTCCTTACAATGTTGATTACCCACAGAGTTCGCCAAATATTTTTTGACAAATTTTGTGCTCAAAGTTGCAAAAGTTGCTTTGATGTTAAAACGGGATGGTGACGTATGACTATAGTAATGCTGCGTTCCAGGAAACTCAGAACTGGGAAATTTCCGACAGAACTAGAAAAACTATCCTGAACGCCACCTGAAGTCAGATTTCCTACTTGTGAACTCGGAGAAAAAATTTGTACCCCGACTTCACGAGTAGCAGCTGAATGACATCAGAAAACAATGTCGGCGCCCATGGAAGCTCACTTTATAAAAGGTAAACCATCAACTAAAAGGCAACAAAACGTATATTTGCATGTATTTAAATTAAAATAATACATACGATCATATAGTAAAACCTGTTCTGCATTACATTGATGTAGAAATGCTTTGCACATTAGGTAGCTGGTTACAGTAAAGAATCTCATAAAGTCATCTTTTCTGCATAAAAGTTATTGTTAAAAATGCCAAAACATCAGGAAGTGAAACAACAACATTGACTGACTTGAGGGCTGCCAACTTATATAACCAGAGGGGAACACAGAACTAGTAACGTCTGGGCTATTTGTGTCAGTTGTTGCATTTAAACTGCCATCCTTTTAAGTGGTGCTCATTAGCAGAGTTTCAGGAGCGGACCACACATTAACCACGTCATCACCTGCATTTCCATAAATACCCACACGTCCTAACGCCTCCCCTTGGCTCAGTATCCTGCACGGCTCTGCGATTCAGCACCCGAACCGAGACCAAGCAACAGCTTGTCGAGCACGCTACGCTAACGCTGCTAACCAACAATACGAATCATCACAAACTGATCTATTCATCCACATACCTCTTAGAGAAGTGTCGATACATCGCCATCGGATTATTCGGACGAACATTCAGCAGGCCCTGCGCCAGAAGCCGATCTCTCCTCCTGCGTCTCCGCGCTGAGACCCCGTTTTCCAATCGTAAAGCCGTCCAGGTAGCGGGTGAGTCCGGCATTAACTCCATCTCTCCACGGTCCGCTTCATCGCAACAGTCGGGAACTTTCACCCGAGAATCATCCGACTCACAGAACAGCTGATCACAGCGTTACCTGGCGTAGCGAGACCCCGTGTCTTCACAAACGATTTCGACATGGACTATAGCCTCTCTTTAGAAAACCGTTAAAGACGAAAGAATCCCGTTTGCAGAACAGACGATACAGCAAACTTTTCCACAGTATTATGGCAGCATGGCATGCCTACAGTTCCGTCAACACCAGCTCCCTTCCGGGTGAAGCATTACGCACGCCGTGACGTCAGCGCCACTGTTAAAGGGACAGTAGACGTTTCCTTCGGCTCGCATTAAGTGTAACAGCAACAGCAGCGGGTCTCCCAGCACCATCTCTCCCACTCATACACGACAGCTGCCTGGGCACTGGGACACCTGTGTCCCCAGCTGCCTACCATCAACCAACTCCAGTTGGGGCTCCGGGCACCGGGATGCCAGCGCCCCCGGCCTTCTACCATCGACCAGCTTCATTCGGGCTCCGGCACGCGGATGCCAGCCCGACCTTCTACCATCGACCAGCTTCATTCGGGCTCCGGCACTGCGATGCCAGCTCCGACCTTCTACCATCGACCAGCTTCATTCGGGGCTCCGGGCACCGGGATGCTAGCGCCCCCGGCTGCCTACCTTCAACCACAGTAACCAATAGCAATTACACCTCAAGCACCTCAGCAGTTGCCTGCAGTAGGAGTTCCGCACCGAGATGCCAGGGTCCCGCCGCACCCTACCACTAAACTCAGCAGATGGTGTCAGTAGGGACGTCGGGCACCGAGATGCCAATAGTCGTTCGAGCTAACATCGAGCTAACAGCCGTCTCGCGCTCAATTCGAGCTAACAGTCGTCACGAGCTCAATTCGAGCTAACAGCCGCCTCAAACTCACTTCGAGCTTAACAGCACTACCACTTCGAAGCTTAACAGCCGCCACGCTCGCCGAGCTTAACAGCCACCTCAGCTCACTTCGAGCTTAACAGCCTACTTCAAGCTAACTAATAGTCGTTTCAAACTAATATCGAGCTAAGGGCCATTTCGCACTCATTTCACCTAACAGCAGTCTCGCGCTTAACTTGCCCTACAGTTATTCCGTTTGTAAGCTTTGCGCTTACTTCGAGCTAACTAATAGTCGTTTCAAACTAATATCGAGCTAACGGCCATTTCGCGCTTACTTTCAGCTAACAGCTGTCTCGCGCTTACTCCGAGCCAACAACAGCTTCGCTTACTCCGAGCCAACAACCGCTTCGCGCTACCTCCGAGCCGTCAGCCGCTTCGCACTTCCTCCGAGCCGACAGCCGCTCCGAGCCAACAGCCGCTTAGCGCTTACTTCACGCTTACTCCAAGCTGATAGCCACTTCGCGCTTATTTTTGAGCTGACAGCCGCTCAGGTGTCTTTAGTGAAACCATGCACAGTCATATCTAGCAAAGTAGTTATTGCTAAGTCGCTTCGAACAAACAGCCATTCATGCCACAGTTGTCTCGAGCTAACACTCTTGAGCCAACAGACATTCCCTTGCTTAGCCATCATCCAAGCAAGTCATTCCACACAGTCATCTTCTAGTTAATTCAGTTGAGATACAGGCGTTTTCAAGTAAACATTCGTTCTCCTTTCAAGCTAACAGTCGCTTCGTGCCATCGTCCGGTTCACGGTCGCTTTGTGCTATCGTCCGGCCCTCAGTCATCTCAAGCTCGCAGTCTCTTAAAGCTCCGTCGTTCAGAGCTAACTTCAACTCTCATTTGTTTAGCGCTATCGTCCAGCTCTCAGCCGTTTGTGCGCACAGTCGTTTCCAACTAACATAAGGGTAGCAATCATTTCGGGTCCATATCCGGCTTACAGTAGTCTCGAGTTAATACCCGGCTAACAGTCGTCTCGGGCTCACAGTAGCTTAAAGCTCTGTGTTTTGAACTAACATTCCGTTCTCAATCCTTTCGTACCATCATGCGTGAACAGTCCTTCGAGCTCAGTCACTTAAACAGCATTTTCTAGCTAAAGTGTTCTGAGTCGTCTTCTAATTAAATTGGTATGATCAGGCAACCAGTAAGTTCTAGTTACATCGTCATCAAGGTAGGTAGTTTCGGGCAAAGGTCGAGCTAACAGTCCCCTCGAGCAAACGTCGAGCCCTCCAACCCAACTGTTACTGTTACTTATCCAACTAAAATAGTTTCGAGACAACAGTCATTTCAGGTAACATCCGGCTCCCAGTTGTTCCGAGCCGAACATCTGGCTCAGTCGGCTCGAGCCAATATTGGCTAACCGTCGTTACAACCAACATCCGGTCACGACAACTTGGAGATTACATATGCGGCTCGCGGTCGTCTCAAACTCACGGCCATTTCGAGCGCTCATGCATCGGGCTCACGGTTTGCAAATGACCAAGTCATCCTAAACCAATGTCGTTTCAAGCTCAGTTGCTTCAAACTTGCTCGTTCAAGCTCACATCAATCTAACAGTCGCCTCCACCAAAGTCAACCTAAGCTAAATCATTCACATTGCGCTAAAGTCGCTTCAGGTTCACGTCGAGCATACAGTCGTTCGTGCAACATCAAACTTACAGCTTTCGAGCTATCGTCGACCCGACGGTCTTTTCATCCGGATCGTTGTTTCAATCCAAAACCATTTGAGTTAACAGTCTTCCAAGCCGACAAGTGTTTCGAACAAACATTCGAGCTAAAGTCGTTACAAGCTTAAATTTGTCTCGAGCGAGCAGTTCGTTCAAGCAACAGACCTCCGACAGTCGTTTCCAGCTAAAATCATTTCAAGCCAAGGAGTCGTTCGAACAAGGGGCCTCGGCACCGGGATGCCAGGGCCTCCCGTTGCTCGCTCCCAGTCCAGGGTTTGGGGGTTCTAGAAGGACAGATAGTTCACAACGGAACGGTCGGCAAAACCTTAACAGCATAGCCCTCTCCCTGTCGTGCTCCAGGCCATCTTGAAAAGCTCTTGCCATCGTCACGACTTGTACAATACAATCGCATCACTCTGTCGTCCCGGACCTAAGAAGCCACGTTCACACCGCTTCGGGCTCATTTCCTTTATCTCCCCTTCGCTAGACCTTTCGGCGTCATAATCTCAATTCAGATTCATTCCCACACACGGAGTCCATGACCTCGAACCCTCGCAAGATCCTCGTGGAACCAATCGCAACTCTGGGATCCCGAGTACAACACGCCAGATTGTCTCCGAGTCCGTTCCAGTGCCCTTTTGATTCCCGGTGCCACTGCCGCTTCTGCCAAGCATTCTTTCGTCATGCTTTCTCCCATCCATTACCTCCTTCAATATCAGAGCTACGCTCTCAGCCTCTCACGTCATTCCCGAGCACCTGATAAATCATGCGATGCGGGTCATCCCAAACGTACCATCATCACAATCATTCAGATCCCAAGATCTCCGAGCAACCAATGCTCTCACATAACAAGAAGCTTTTGGGGGTCCGTCGTGCCCGGGTGCTACGGCGGATTTCCCTATCGTAGCTTCCCCAAAACGCTTCAAACGTCTCTTCGGCAACCGCAAGTCTCGTACATCATCTGTTCCGATCATCAATAAATCATTTAATCATACCTGGTGATTGTGTGGTCCTTGCTAGTGAAGTGGTGCTCATTAGCAGAGTTTCAGGAGCGGACCACACATTAACCACGTCATCACCTGCATTTCCATAAATACCCACACGTCCTCCCCTTCGCTCTCGTATCCTGCATCCCTCCCCCCCACCCCTTTCGCTGTCCTGCTTCCTAATCTTCTTCCTCTCCGTAGGGTTATCAGGGGGTCCGTCGTGCCCGGGTGCTACGGCGGATTTCCCTATCGTAGCTTCCCCACAACGCTCCAAACGTCTCTTCGGCAACCGCAAGTCTCGTACATCATCTGTTCCGATCATCAATAAATCATTTAATCATACCTGGTGATTGTGTGGTCCTTGCTAGTGAATTAACACCTAAAGCTGCTGAGGGTGCAGCTGTGTGCACACTTTGTCACGGTCAGCCAAGGTTTTTGTTCACTTTTGGCGTCATGCACCACCATGTACCTGGAACGCTTTGATGTCGGAAGTCGGAAGTTACAACTGGGAAATATCCCAGTTCGACCAGTCTGGAACGCGCCAGTATTCCATAAGTCATTCGTCATTCTCCAAGCTTGCACAGGCACACTGTCATGTCTCCTTAAGTCAGAGCATCAAACTGACCAATTTATCATGTCATTTACTCAACTTAGGTATGTTCATTATGGCATTTGTGCTTGTGGTGTTGGAGGACAGTTGACAGAAAACTTTCACCTGCCGCCGTCTTATATACAGTCTGCAACATGCATTTTACTGACAGCCGTCTTACCAAGGCATCGGCGGAGCCCCCCCCACACCCACACCCCTGCAGTGAAGTAAGCGCACTATTTTTTTGTTTTGTTTTTTGCCTTTATTACTGAAGCGCATTTTACCTTTGTCAGCAAAACATCATCAACTTAGGAGAAGGAAGCGCTGGAGACAGAACCGGGATAAGAGCTAAGCTAATCCAGCTTGGACATAAGGCTTTACTCAGCATGCTCCAGGCTAATGACCGGACACAGGAAATAAAATGGAAGTAAGACTCGGACTAACACAGAAAACAGAGTCTCTTGTGGCCTCATCTTTACAGAGGCCTCCATCACAACATCCAGGAGGAAGCTATTACCCTCAACAAGCGGGTCATGTTCTGCTCCGACAGAACTCCAGGAAGGCAAGAGTTTTACAGTTAATATATTATCTGCCCACAGACTTGAGTGATGCTGCCAACCAGTAGAAACACATCACTATTGAGGAATATATCAACTAGAGTTGAGCTGGATACTCGGCTGAAACGAGTATCCGGTAAGGATATAGCATTTTTTAGGAGTTTCATATGAGTAATACAAGTCAATATTTGTGCTCGGATTGAATAAAAATCCTCATTGCGTAGCTGACTGTGCGCCCTCTCTCTCTCTCTCTCTGCCGTTCTTTGGAGATTTTTTTTTAAGCTGTCAGCTGCTATAACAAGTTTTTTTTACTTCACGCACTGAGTGTCTGACAGTTTCTTGCTGTATTTTATAAAAAAAATAAAGGTAGTTGTGGTATAAATAAATTATTTAAAATAACATTACAAATTAAGCTACACACACACTCACATACCCGGCCTGCACCACAAAGCGAGTTCACCAAACCCAGGATATGTTTCCGTTATCTGGCTTCACTAACCCTAACAATCCCGATCTGGATAAGCGGCACCACGAAGCTGGTTATCAACTCGGTAAATTAACCCAGGGTTTCCCGATCCAGCCGGGAGCGCGTTCACATAAAAGAGGCGGTGTTAGCAGCAGATGACCAAACAGACATGAACAGGTCCACTGTCAGCAGAGCGTCATATTTTACCATCGAGGATTAAACTGTAACACTACAGAAATACGACAGCAGCACGGCTGAAACTTATGGAGGGATTATCTGGTCAGAATTCAAACTAAAAGTCTAAAACTAAAAGTCTTAAATGAAAACTAAAAGTCTAAGTCAAAAATTAATTTGATATTTAGGATTGGGCGTTTGGTATTTAGGATTGGGCGTTTGGTATTTAGGATTGGGCATTTAGTCATTTAGTCATTTAGGATTTAGGATTGGGGATTTGGGGATTCAGGATTGGGCATTTGAGGATTGAGGATTGAGGAGTGTATGCAAATAAGGAGGCGTGGGCCAAATACTGGAGGCTGGGTTTGACATGGCTGGTGCGCAGAGGCACCTTATGGACAGCAGAGGGAGCTCCAAGTGCTAAGGAGCTCTCTGTAATGAAGCCAAAGAGAGCAAGTGAGCAGGGCTGGAGCGAGGACTATACTTTATAATGTGATAACTTCAACTTAATGACAGCGTTGTAACATTTCTGTGGCCTCACACACACTAGTTATATTAGCTGATATTGCTAACATGCTTTAGTAGACTATTGTTATATTGGGACACGCTGTTTTGTTTTTTTAAACTGCGGTCTACCCCGCCTCCCTTTCACATTGCCAGTAGATGTGCTTGTTTCTGTTTTTTTCTGTCACCACAGCTAACACTGTAGTTCTGTTAGCTGTGGTGATTAAACCTTTCCATATAAGACAATGTTATGTTAGTGATCCAATGCCGCAGACTGCAAGTGACTAGCAGAATATCAGCTAGAAGCAGCAAAGTCACCAGAAAAACAAGTTAAGACGATTTCAGAGCATAATATAGCAATATATTGCGGTCCTTTTTACACTGCACAAAAACCCCGTCACTGGCCTTCATGCTGCCTTACTGTTTCCTAACCTTGTTTTTTCTGATGCGTTGCGTTCATATATATTTATATAAATTTAGGCTATATATCAAAAAACAGAAACAAGCACATCTACTTGCAATGTGAAAGGGAGGTGGGGTAGACCGCAGTTAAGCTGAAGTTATCACATTATAAAGTATAGCCCTCGCTCCAGCCCTGCTCACTTGCTCTCTTTGGTTTCATTACAGAGTGCTCCTCAGCACTTGGAGCTCCCTCTGCTGTCCATAAGGTGCCTCTGCGCACCAGCCATGTCAAACCCAGCCTCCAGTATTTGGCCCACGCCTCCTTATTTGCATACACTCCTCAAACCTCAAATGCCCAATCCTCAATCCTCAAATGCCCAATCCTCAATCCTCAAATGCCCAATCCTAAATAACAAATTAATTTTTGACTTAGACTTTTAGTTTTCGACTTTTAGTTTGAATTCTGACCAGATAATCCCTCCATAGAAACTGACACATGCAGGGAGACAGAAAATCACAGACAGTGTGAATGTCTAAATGAACAGGCGTAGTCTATAATAATGCGTTGATAAAAAAATATCAGCTTTCAGCTCGGCTGTGTGTCTTGTAAAACCTGTAGGCAGTAGTAGTAGGCAGCAGTCTTGCGTGCAGTATTGGAGCATGTTAGTTCAGGTTAGCTCCAACCTCTCCTCCTCTAACAGCAGCTGGGAGCAAAAAAAGACCTGGAAACTGGTTTTCCTGCATGCGTTCCACAACTGACGACAAGTTTACAAAACTTTAGGTGAAGTCGAGAGTGTCTCGGTTTGTTGGTACCATTTTTTGTTGGTACAGTATTTGTTATTGTTTTACAGTTAAGGCGTAATTATTATTATTATTAGTAGTAGTAGTAGTAGTATTGTTGCTGCTGTTAATAAAGATAAAAACAGCTTCCCTGAGTTTATACTGAGTGAATCACAACTCACCACGATATCAGGGATCCTTTTACATAGGAGGCCTCCAATGAAGGAAGGAACTAAGTCGTGGTTGGTGAGAGCCGTTCTTTTTATTGTATCACCCAAATTTCCCTGTCTGCCCTAAACCCACTCCCCTTTATGTGACCAGTCGGAAGCAGTCAGTCACAGAGGCAGACGTGATAGTAAAATGAGCCAAACTCAGATCTTTGACATCAGGTCTGGGAATATGAGTCATGCCACACATGAAATGAAATGATACTGGTTCTTATGTTTCTCGGAAAGGAAAAGATGCATAAGATCCAGCTTCCTCCAAAGAGCCCTGATTCCCATCACTATTTTCAAAGGTAAGAACATCAGACTCACTCAGCTTGTTCCTGTGGATGTCCGTCAGATCAGCAGCCTGATGGAGTCTCATCCAAGTCCATCTGTAAAAAGAGAGAGCTACTTATTTATATTATGCTGACTCCTCCCATAATCAGTCATAATCATAATCAGTTTTATCATGCAGTCTGACTGGTCTGAAGGCACAAACAAAGTCAGTTCCAGAGAAACCAGTTCACATTGGATGCTTCTTAAGTCTCTCATCTGTCGTTTCCTCGCTCAAACTGGAAGTTGTTCCGCTCCGCCATCTTGCAGACCGTCCCAAAGCTCTTATTTGCATTCCAAGGATCAAGGCTCTGAGGAGCTATGAGCATCCTACACGGCTTTTACTGACCGACATGCCCCCTTGTTAGGTAGCTGTTATATTGAATGGATGCTGCAAGCGTGACTCTTCTCCACCTATGTGCGCGCAGGAATTTGTCCTTCGCGTGGGTGGTAATGGCAGCCGTAAGTCCAGTGTCAACGGTTCTGTGTCTGAGAGACTATGTTTTTTCTGTCGGAAGCCTGGCCATTTAATAGCCGACTGTGAGGCCTGGAAGGAAACGCAGGGTTTGGGGTCGAGAGAACCAAAGGGGGTTGGGGTAGTTACAACTTTGTCATCTTTGTCCCGTGATGGACCAGACAACTGCTTGAAACCCTTCATCTCGAGAGGTTTTATTTCTCTCAGCAGATAATATAAGCATTGTGCCAGTAGAAATGATCCAGTGCCTCTGAGCAGGACACAGTATGTGCAGGTGTTAAACAATAACAGCTACAGAGAGAATCATGCTGATAATTGAGACTTTGCACATGTGTACACTATGAAAACAAAACTTTAAAATCTGTAAAATTGTTAACTTACTTATCTTGTTAGGTAAGTACATCCATAAGATCAAGCTCTAAAGATTCTGACCATCATTCGAATTATTTAGAACAAAATTCAGAATGTGTTGTGCATCTGTCCAATGTATAAATGACAATACATGTTTCTATACAATTAATTTGTTACCTACAGGAACTATCTATAGAAATGTAATGTTTATACTGCCTTTAGTAATATGCCAATACTTTCTTTTTACACCTTTTTTTTTCCCTCGACATTTATATTTTCATTTATTTGCTTGTTATAGTTTATATATTTTCTTTAAATGTTTTACCAGAATGTTTGATGTTTTTACATGAATGTAAAACCTAATATAGTGGTGGTTCAATTAAATTTTATTTATATAGCGCCAAATCACAACAGTTATCTCACAGCGCTTTTCATAAAGAGCAGGTCTAGACCCTAATGGAATTGTTCCACCAGAAGACCCGGCAGATTGGCCCCCAGTCTCAGACTGAGTTAGTGTGCAGAGGTCTCTTCAAACCAGCACTGGACTCGTCTAGAAGATGTTTCCGTTCAGGCTTTTTTACAGAGGGAGGATTGTAGTGAGAGCATTGTGCTGTCAGGTGTGACTCTGCAGCAGCTCTGTTTTTCCTCTGAGTCGCAGCCCGTTTGTGACTGAGTGGTAACCCAGACTAATGCTACTTGTCCTCTTGTGACTCAGTTTTCCTTATTGTGATTCACTATAATTATAATGAGGTGTTCAAACCTGCCTTGAGTGAATTTAAAAAGATACACTGCGTTTTGTAAGATCTATAGATTTTGAAGTGTAGTACTTTTACTTTTGATTACTTAAGTATATTTAGACTTGAGTAGATTTAAACTGGATGACTTTTACTTAATATTTTTATATGGTATCTGTACTTTTACTTAAGTATGAAAATTCATTACTTCTTCCACCTCTGGATCTGACCAAGACTGAACAGAACACAGTCTACAGGTGCATCTCCACAAATTAGAATGTCAGTTAAAAAGTGAAAGTCTCAGAAATTCTAGATTCATTACACACAAAGTGAAATATTTCAGGCTTTTTGTTTTAATCTGAAATCAAAAATCCACATCTCAAGATATAATAATGTATAATACAGAAATGTCGACCTTCTGAAAAAGGTTACGGTGAGACAACAGGCAAAAATGTTTTTTTCCCCCCCATCTGGTGGTCCATTTAGTGATTTTGTGCGACTTTGCTTCATCAACATGTCTTTTAGATTAGTGGGGGAAATATAAATATACATTTAGTAGTTTATATCTGTAGATTTCTGCTAAAAGTTAGCTTTCTAATGCTACATGACCTCCTACCGTCGCTGTCTGCACCGTGTGACTACAGGCCTCAGGGGGAAACAGGTTAGTCTGACAGGTTAATTTTCCTAAAACAACTTCAATATTTACAGGACCTTCACAAACAGGTGAATTTATTGTAAGCTTGTTTGCAAAAATCTGAGATTTGTTACCATGTAGACAGTCGCTCCTTATTGACAGAATGTACAATGCCTATAAAAGTACGCCCCCCCCCCCGGATGTTTCAGCCTTTTGTTTCTTTTATACATGAAATCATGCTCAATATAATTTGGCTTTGACAAGACTTGGCAAAAAACTTTAATATCAAAGTGATATTTTTACAAACTAATGTCAGTTAATTATAAAGATGATTTCATAAATATTCACCCCCTTTAAAGTGACTGAGCCGATTGAACGGAAGTCCAGCTAGTTGATGCCAGCAGTGTCAGTGAAGTGGAGATTCTTGTAGTATAGAAACATGTCTGGGAGCTCCACTCTCTGGTTCGTCAGGATTCCTCATACAATTGCAACATGAAGAAAAAAAATCATTCTCAGTGTTACGTTCCTTCGCAACAGAAAGACGGAGAGCAAACAGGTAAGGCAAAAATCAACACAGGTTAAATAACTAAGAGCTATATTCAGCACTAAACGAAAAGTCCTCTCTCCACTGAGGAGGCTAAACCAGACACCGGTTTCTGGACTCAAAGAAACACCAAACCGTTGTTCAACCCTCTGGTTGAACGGTCTGCCCCTGTCTTCTGGCTGGCTGGCAGCGATCTGCTCACGGTTGTTGTTCTGCAGTGCGGCCTCAACAGGTAGAAAGAGAAACAGAGTGCTGTGAAAAAACAGAGCCTTCTTAACTCCCAGGCACTGAATGGTGATCAGGCACACCTGCTGCCACCCTCTCATGGGGGGAAGGGCCACTACCTGAGAGAGCAGAGAGAGAAGGAACACACCCCAAACCAAACACATGACCCTTAGGGTCGTAACACCAAGCAACTCAGACAAAAGATCATTGAAAAGTCCAAGTCAGGAGATGGCTACAGAAAGATTTCCAACCCACTGGACATCCCACGGAGTTCAGTTAAAAGAACTGAAAAGCGTGTAACATCCAAGGGGGGCGTTGTATCTGCTAACTCTACATACTGCTGGACTAACGGATGTAACCTAACGCTGCTGGGTATAAAACACTGCGCAGCTTTCATACTGAAAGATGGTGTACTCACAAATCGTACATACGCACAGAAATCTGTACATGTGGAAACCAGGCGTACGGCAGGTTCCTTTATACATCACAATCAACGTGAAACTGAGCGCACGATCCACAGACCCCGCCTTGGCTCCTCCCATTAGCGTTAGTGTTGCGGTGGCGGTCAGTGTAGCTCAGAGACTCATACGGGCTGAAACAAAGAAAACATGGTCTGACATAAACAGTGTACCCCCAGGATTCTCAAAGTTATGTTTCCAATAGAGGTGAAAGGACAAACCGACAAGTCTGATAGAACTGCAGGTGTATTGTATTGATGTGTCTTTTAAAGACCTTTCATACCACCTAGGATTAAATTTAATACCAACTTCACTGCCGTATGATGGAAATCTGTCTGAATTTCAAGCCCCTGAAAATGATTTATGAAGTTACCTGAATTTGATAAAACATTTTATTATAACACATTCATATTTAACACACTGTAGTTTTTTGGGGTGTTTGTACTTTGATGAGATAAAATAAATCAACGTCACTTTGTGTTGAAAAGTGGTGGGACATAAGGGTTCAGATTAGAGGTGTGACGATATACTTAGCTCACACGTACGATTCACAATATTGGGTTCATGAGAACAAGACAAGAAGATATTTTAACTCTATTTGATGAAATATTCAATGCTGAAATATTTAAATGGGGTTCTGGGGGTCCACTAGAACATTTTGAGCACTAAACACTCAATTTCCTGCATCCTGGAGACATTTTCTGCACCAAGTTAGGGTAGAATTGTCTTTATTTGTATAAAGTGATTCAGGTGACAAACAATTCAATTCAATTTCAATTCAATTTTATTTATATAGCGCCAAATCACAACAACAGTTATCTCATAGCGCTTTTCATAAAGAGCAGGTCTAGACCGAACTCTGAAGTTATTTACAGAAGCCCAACAATTCCCACCAAGAGCAAGCACTAGGCGACACAGGCAAGGAAAAACTTCCTTTAAGAGGCAGAAACCTCGAGCAGAACCATGGCTCAGGGTGGGGGGGCATCTGCCTCGACCGGTTGGGGTGAGGGGGAGAGAGAGAAAGAGAGAGCAAGAGAAAGAGAGAGAGAGCAAGAGAGAGAGCAGAGGGAGGCAACCTACACAGTATACACATAGAGGTACAGACAATAAAGGTGATGGTGCTATAGACTAAATGAAAAATTGTACAGATATTTATAGTAATGTTAATGATAATAATAATAACAGTAATAATAGCAATAGGACTAGTAACAGCAGGTGCAACTGTAGCAGAGGGTGTCGAGCAGGAACACGGGGGCAGCAGGAGACCCCCAACCACAGATCCAGACTCCACAGCTCCAGAGCCAGCAACACTGTAGCAGAGGGCGTCAAGCAGGAACACGGAGGAAGCAGGAGACTCCCAACCACAGATCCAGACTCCACAGCTCCAGAGCCAGCAACACCCGCAGGAAGTGACAGGAGGGGGAAGCACACGACCACAGGAGAGGGAGAAAAAATCGAGTTAGTAACATGCATTAATGGGATGAGGTTGCACTCAGAGAGAAAAAGAGAGAGAGGAGCTCAGTGCATCATGGGAAATCCCCAGCAGTCTAGCCTATAGCAGCATAATTAAGGGATGGTTCAGGACTCACCCGAGCCAGCCCTAACTATAAGCTTTATCAAAAGGAAAGTCTTAAGCCTACTCTTAAATGTAGAGGCGGTGTCTGCCTCCCGAACCCAAACTGGAACCTGGTTCCACAGGAGAGAGCCTGATAGCTGAACGCTCTGGCTCCCATTCTACTTTTGGAGACTCTAGGAACCACAAGTAATCCTGCATTCTGGGAGCGCAGTGCTCTGGTGGGAGTAGTAAGGTACTATGAGCTCTTTAAGATAAGATGGTGCCTGACCATTAAGAGCTTTGAATGTGAGAAGAAGGATTTTAAAATCTATTCTGGATTTTACAGGAAGCCAATGCAGAGAAGCTAAGACAGGAGAGATATGATCTCTTTACTGGTTCCTGTCAAAACAGGCTGCAGCATTCTGGATCAGCTGAAGAGTCTTAATGGACTTTTCGAAGAGCCTGATAATAAGGAATTGCAGTAATCCAGTCTAGAAGTAACAAATGCATGGACTAGTTTTTCTGCATCATTTTTTAGACAGGATGTTCCTGATTTTTGCAATATTACGTAGGTGAAAAAAGGCGGTCCTTGAAATTTGCTTAATGTGAGAGTTGAGCGACATGTCCTGGTCAAAGATAACTCCAAGATTTCTCACAGTGGTGCTGGAGGCCAGGGCGATGCCATCCAGGGAAACTATATCTTTAGATAATGCATCGTGAGGTGCTTAGGCCCCAGAACAATAACTTCAGTTTTATCTGAGTTTAACATTAAAAAATTGCAGGTCATCCAGGTTTTAACATCCTGAAGACACATTTGAAGCTTAGCTAACTGATGAGTTTCATCTGGCTTGATCGATAGATATAACTGAGTATCATCTGCATAACAATGAAAGTTTATGGAGTGTTTCCTGATAATATTACCTAAAGGAAGCATATATAAAGTGAAGAGGATTGGTCGAGCACAGATCCTTGTGGAACTCCATGACTAACTTTGGTATGCATGGAGGACTCATCGTTAACATGTACAAACTGAAATCGATCTGATAAATAGGACTTAAACCAGCTTAGAGCGGTTCCTTTAATGCCAATGAAATGTTCCAGTCTCTGTAATAGGATCTGATGGTCAATGGTATCAAATGCAGCACTAAGATCTAGTAGAACCAATACAGAGACAAGTCCTTTGTCTGATGCAGTTAGGAGGTCATTAGTAATTTTCACCAGTGCTGTCTCTGTGCTATGATGAGCTCGTAATCCTGACTGAAAATCCTCAAATAAACTATTGCTATGTAGAAAGTCACACAGCTGTTTGGCGACTGCTTTCTCCAGGACCTTAGAGATAAATGGAAGGTTAGATATAGGTCTATAGTTGGCTAAAACGTCTGGATCCAGGTTGGGCTTTTTCAGAAGAGGTTTAATTACAGCTACTTTAAAGTACTGTGGCACGTAGCCTGTTGATAAAGACAGATTGATCACATCCAGCAGAGAAGTGCCAACTAAGGGCAAAACGTCTTTAAGCAGCCTAGTCGGGATGGGGTCTAAGAGGCAGGTAGATGGTTTAGGTAAAGAAATTATTGAAGTTAGTTGATAAAGGTTGAGGGAAGCAAAGCAGTCTAAACATATAATTGGTTTTACAGCTGCTTCTAAAGTTCCTGAGTATAGACTTAAGTCAGTGCCAGTTGAGGGCAGGTCTTGTTGGATTTTGTTTCTAATAGCTAGGATTTTATCATTAAAGAAGCTCATGAAGTCATAACTACTGAGAGCTATGGGAATACTTTGCTCAATAGAGCTGTGACTTTCTGTCAGCCTGGCTACAGTGCTGAAAAGAAACCTGGGGTTGTTCCTATTTTCCTCTATTAATGACGAGTAGTGCAGCTGCTTTGGCATTACGGAGGGCCTTCCTATAAATTTTAAGACTATCTTGCCAAATTAAACGAGAATTTTCCAGTTTGGTAGAACGCCAATTCCTCTCGAGTTTCTGTGATATTTGCTTTAATTTGCGAGTTTCAGTATTATACCATGGAGCTAACCGTCTTTGTTTTAGTATTTTCTTTTGTAGAGGGGCTACAGAGTCAAGTGTTGTTCGCAGCGAGCCTGCAGCACTATCAACAAGATGATCGACTTGAGAGGGACTGAAATTCGCGTAAGAGTCCTCTGTTAATTTGATACCTGATAGTGAATTTAGAGCCGATGGGATCGCATTCTTAAATTTAGCTATAGCGCTATCAGACAGACATCTTGTATAGAAATTTTTGCCCAATGTAGGGTAGTTCAGCAGTACAAGCTCAAAAGTTATCAAACAGTGGTCAGATAAAGAGGGATTCTGTGGGAACACTATTAAATGTTCAATTTCAATACCATATACCAGAACAAGGTCGAGGGTGTGATTAAAACAGTGAGTCGGTTCATGAACACTCTGAGAGAAGCCAATTGAATCTAATAGAGATAAGCGCAGTACTAAAGCTGTCATTCTCTACATCCACATGAATATTAAAATCCCCTACAATAATAACTTTGTCCGTTTTAAGGACTAAAGTTGACAAAAACTCTGCAAATTCAGATAAGAATTCAGAGTATGGCCCAGGTGCTCGGTACACTATAACAAATAGAATTGGTTGCAGTGATTTCCAACTTGGGTGTGAAAGACTCAGAACAAGGCTTTCAAATGAGTTATAATTTAGTTTAGGTTTAGAGCTGATTACTAGGCTAGAGTCAAAGATAGCTGCAACTCCACATCCTCGGCCTGTGCTTCGAGGAATGTGAGTATTAATATGACTGGGAGGGGTGGATTCATTTAGGCTTACATATTCTCCATCACCCAGCCAGGTTTCAGTAAGACAGAATAAATCAATTTCATAATCTGATATTAGTTCATTTACTAGTACACCTTTAGAAGAGATAGATCTGATGTTTAAGAGTCCACATTTTACTCTCCTATTCGTTTGCACTATTGCTCCTGTGGTTTTAATTTTTATGAGGTTTTATGCACAGCTCCTCTTCTGTTTACCTTTGATTTAAATAATTTCAATGGTCGGGGGACGAGACACCGTCACTATAGGGTTTTCACTAAGTAACTCCTGGAGCGGAGGAGCAGAGAAGTGTGTTAAACTGCTGACTCTGCGTAGGGTTTTGGGTGGGTAACTGCTGAATTAGAAGGGCAGAGAAGTGTGTTAGACTGCGACTCTGCCTCCTGGTCTCAACTCTGGGTTGTCATGGATTTGGTCCGCTAATAAAGTTGGCCAGATTTCTAGAAATGAGAGCTGCTCCTTCCCAAGAGGGATGGATGCCGTCTCTCCGAATCAGACCAGGTCTTCCCAGAAAGTCTGCCAATGATCTACAAAGCCCACATCGTTGGCTGGACACCACCTCGATAACCAGCGGCGGAATGGCGACATGCGGCTATACATGTCATCACTGGTCAGATTGGGCAGGGTCCAGAGAAAACTACGGTGTCCGACATTGTTTTTGCGTATGAACACACCGACTCAACATTAATCTTAGTGACCTCCGATTGCGTAACCGGAGTCATTACGCCCGACGTGAATAACAATCTTACTGTATTTACGTTTATCCTTAGCCAGCAGTTTCAAATAGGACTTCGATGTCGCCCGCTCTGGCCCCTGGGATGCATTTGACTATGGTCGCTGGTTTCGCTTAACTTCACGTTTCGCAAAATGGAGCTGCCAATTATCAGAGTTGGTTTCTCAGCAGGTGTGTCGCTGAGTGGGGAAAATCTATTAGAAACGGGAAGCGAATGGTGGTGTCCTGAGGGCTTTGAATGCTTACGACTATTCCTCCTTCGGACAGTCACCCAGCCACCCTTTCCTGGCTGCTCAGGAAATGCCGGGGAACGGCTACCAGAGGCTAACTCAGGCGGTCCGCACCGACTACCGGGGACTGGCTAGCTACAGTAGGCTGATCTACCAAGGTGCGGAGCCGGACTTCTAACTCACTGAGCCTCGCCTCCATGTCTAAAAATAAATTACACTTGTTACACGTACCATTACCGCTAAAGGAGGCAGAGGAGTAACTGAACATCTGACACACCGAGCAGGAGAAAGCAGGAGAGAGAGAGGGAGAAGGAGAAGCCATCGTTAGCTGCTAAGCTAAAGTCGCTAACGGCTAAGCTAAAGTACGTTAGTATGGAGGTAAATCACTGCCAAAAACATTGAAAATGGACAGACTAAAAGTCACAAACAGGTATTACGACTTGTAAACACATAACACAATCTACAAATAGATTAAAAATCTGCAAACAAAGTCCTAATGATCCGCAAATGTAAAACAAGATCTACAAATAGATACAAAATCCTCAAACAGACTCTTCATGATCCACAAATATAAAACATGATATACAAAAGATTTAAAATCCGCGACACAAACTCTTTATGATTCACAAATAGAACTCAGTAACTTGTACTTGAAAACCAGAATTTGAATGAATGTAAAGTGATTTGTTTGCAGGTGAATTTCATGTTCTGTTTGTAGATTGTGTCACATTTGTTTTCAGAATTTTGGCAGTATTGTTTCAGCTTAGGTGACAGAACAATGCCAAAATCATTGAAAATGAAGAGACTATGAGTCAAAATGCATATTACAATTTGCAAACACAAAACAAGATCTTCAAATAGATTTAAAATCTGCAAAACAAACTCCTCGTGATCTGCAAATGTAAAACACAATCTGTAAATAGATAGAAATTTCACAAACAGACTCTTCATGACATACAAATATAAAATACTGATCTACAAAAGATTTAAAATCCGCGACACAAACTCTTTATGATTCACAAATATAAATCAGTGACTTGTACTTGAAAACCGGAATTTGAATGAATGCAAAGTGATTTGTCTGTGCATGAGGGTCATTATTTATTTGTAGATTGTGTTGCATTTATTTTCAGAATTTTGGCACAACTGTTTCGCTGTTTTTCCCATTAAAAATTCTACAAATGCCCTCCTCAAGATTTGCAAACAAACACAGTCTAACTTGTATTTTCAAACCACTGTAAAAAGACATTCTTACATATTTTGTCCAAAGCTCAGCATGCAAGTGTTGAATCTGTGTTTGTAGATCACAGTGCATTCACAGATCTCTCTGCACGAGTCTACAGATCATTTTGGCAGTTTCTTTCCGCAGACTGTGTGACTTCGATCCACGCGTGCAGTCAGCCAATCAGAGGCATTGCTTCTATGTGATGTCACGTTCCCTCAATAAGATCTTTTCAAAATAAGAGCTGGCACTTGTCGGATGGCTGGGATCGGCTCACTGCCAGCTGCACTTGCCGGTGTCACAGCGCGGGCAGAGCCTGAGCAGCGCTGGGGAAGGACGCGCCGACCCTCGCAAGATGGGTTGTCAGGTAAGCGGTCGCTCGACCAAGTAATCATGTGACATTTAATAAAGAAGAATGTTATCGCAGCCCAGTGACCGTTAACGTTATGCTCTACCGTTAAAACTGCCCAGAAACAGGCTCACCAACAGCCTGCCGTTAGCTAACGTTAGTTAGTTTACACCACAGAGACAGCTTACCAGAACACATTGATTAGAGGGGGAGAACAATAAGTTTGCACTGGGTTTATGATTATAAAGACTTTTCATTAAAACAATCCAAAAATGATTTTACACAACTATCACAGTAAAAGAGGGACTGTAGCAGAAACACTGGTACAATTTTTACTCAACAAGGTTTTCAAACACCTTATTATTGCTGCCAGAAACCCACTTTCAGATTTGTAAAACCATTTTTTTCTGTTTGTGAAAACATGATTAAAAAAAAGGGTGATTTAGGTTGTTTACACTTTAGACCTGGGCCAGATCAAAAAACCACTAGCTAGGGCCCTCAAATATGGACTAGATTGTCCCAGAGAGGCTTAAGAGTCTTTTAAGCACCCCCCCACACAGAAAGTTCCCTTAACTTTGCCCTTACCTGCAGAATGGGCATAAGACCATTCAGTCCATGAGCTAAATGCAGGCTATGCGTAAACATCAGATATGACGGAATATAATGCAAAACAATGTGCTTGACAACTAAAAATAGATACTTTGTGTGTGAGTATAATGAAGAGACGCACAATTAAATTTCATAAGAAATTTAATATCAAACTGGATTTAAAGCCATCAAGTTCTTAAAAGATCTCCAGCACAGAGAAACACACAGCCACAGCAGTTTGGCAGCTCTGGATACGGATTGGGCTCCTCCGGTCCGGATTCTGCAGACAAGAGGGTGGGGAAAAACGAGACATCAGCACATCGCTTTCCGGAACGCTAGCAGATTGTTTACCAGACAAAAGCTGCGATACAACAGCCCACTCTATTGATCAATAAAGAGTAAAATGTCTGTTGCGTTCTACCCGTTATACATAAACGCCGACTGACTTCAAAATATTTCCTGGCGGCTCGCTGACGCTCAGCCAGTGTTCGTTGAGGAGGCACTAATGTTTTAAGGATGAAACTGCTTCACGCAGTGCTTTTAGTGTTTTAATGACCGGGTCCGTGTGTTTTCGAGAGGACACGACCTCTGTGTTAATTCGGCCCCCGGTAGAAACCTCCTGAACTACCCTACACTGAAGAAATCCTGAACTAAAAACACACTGAGCACCGACCGTAGCTACGGCTGCAGCAGCTCCGTTATAAACACACACCAGAGACTAACGTTAGCTGCACGCCGGTTGCTACCTACGTTATTTCCAACACGGATTTGTTGTTCACAAAAGCACTTTCATGGAAAAAAAATACACTCACATACAGACAGTGTAGCGCCTGACTAACCAGCTGAAATAATAACTTAATGACAGCGTGACAGTGAGGGGTCGTTGTAGTTAACGTTAATGCTCTGTTCGGTTTGTCATGACATATTTTCCTTGCCATGCCACGAAAATGAATGCTACGGGGACACAGTGTCGTTTAGTTCCCAATAATGGTAATAAGTTCGAGATTTCGGCGGGGCTCCCGACGCCGATGCGTCCCCGGCGAACGTTTGTTTGGTCCGGTGTTAGTTGCAAGAACCGCTAGCTAGCTAGCTGTCTGTGCTGTTGTACACATGGTGTAAACTAACTAACGTTAGCTAACGGCAGGCTGTTGGTGAGCCTGTTTCTGGGCAGTTTTAACGGTAGAGCATAACGTTAACGGTCACTGAGCTGCGATAACATTCTTCTTTATTAAATGTCACATGATTACTTGGTCGAGCGACCGCTACCTGACAACCCATCTTGCGAGGGTCGGCGTCCCTTCCCCAGCGCTGCTCAGAGCTCTGCCACGCTGTGACACCGGCAAGTGCAGCTGGCAGTGAGCCGATCCCAGCCATCCGACAAGTGCCAGCTCTTATTTTGAAAAGATCTTATTGAGGGGACGTGACATCACATAGAAGCAATGCCTCTGATTGGCTGACTGCACGCGTGGATCGAAGTCACACAGTCTGCGGAAAGAAAGTCTGCACTGTGATCTACAAACACAGATTCAACACTTGCATGCTGAGCTTTGCACAAAATATGTAAGAATGTCTTTTTACAGTGGTTTGAAAATACAAGTTAGACTGTGTTTGTTTGCAAATCTTGAGGAGGGCATTTGTAGAATTTTTAATGGGAAAACAGCGAAACAGTTGTGCCAAAATTCTGAAAATAAATGCAACACAATCTACAAATAAATAATGACCCTCATGCACAGACAAATCACTTTGCATTCATTCAAATTCGGTTTTCAAGTACAAGTCACTGATTTATATTTGTGAATCATAAAGAGTTTGTGTGCGGATTTTAAATCTTTTTGTAGATCGTATTTTATATTTGTATGTCATGAAGAGTCTGTTTGTGAAATTTTTATCTATTTACAGATTGTGTTTTACATTTGCAGATCACGAGGAGTTTGTTTGCAGATTTTAAATCTATTTGAAGATCTTGTTTTGTGTTTGCAAATTGTAATATGCATTTTGACTCATAGTCTCTTCATTTTCAATGATTTTGGCATTGTTCTGTCACCTAAGCGAAACAATACTGCCAAAATTCTGAAAGCAAATGTGACACAATCTACAAACAGAACATGAAATTCACCTGCAAACAAATCACTTTACATTCATTCAAATTCTGGTTTTCAAGTACAAGTTACTGATTTCTATTTGTGAATCATAAAGAGTTTGTGTGCGGATTTTAAATCTTTTTGTATATCATGTTTTATATTTGTGGATCATGAAGAGTCTGTTTGAGGATTTTGTATCTATTTGTAGATCTTGTTTTACATTTGCGGATCATTAGGACTTTGTTTGCAGATTTTTAATCTATTTGTAGATTGTGTTATGTGTTTACAAGTCGTAATACCTGTTTGTGACTTTTAGTCTGTCCATTTTCAATGTTTTTGGCAGTGATTTACCTCCATACGTTAGCGTTGGCTACCAAAGCTTTTGAACAACTATGAGATCGAACAGCAGTCACTAAAGATGGAAAGAACTGTGAGCTCTTAGGTAAACTTACTGTAAGAATAAATGTTTAGCGGACAATTGGCCGCTGTAATGATAATCTAACAATTTTATCTGGTATTTAGCGAGAGCAGCAAACAGGCTACCAACACACAAGCACCGGAAACGGAAATGAGTCAACACGCTTACCGCAGTACGTTAGCACGTCCAACCTCCTAAAAAACAGAATATAATGCAGCCCTCAGCAGCTTGTTTTGTAGCTTAAATTACTGTTTTGAGTTTCTTCTATCTTTAAACTGCATTGCATGTTTTCTTATTGTGTAAATAAGCCTTTCTCAAAGTATTTTCATTTGTTTTTAAACATTTCTTGTTGCAAGCCATTTTTCAGAACATATTTAACAAATGCATTAAAAAAAGTGATGGAGACATGTCCTCAGTGTCCATAGAGTCAATGACACCTATGAAATGAATGTAATACTTGTACACTAACTTAAATGGAGAAATACAAAAAGACTGTGCAATTAGTTACACCTTGGCTAGATAAGGTAATGTAATGTAATATGCCTAGGTGCTGTTCTGTTTTTACATCTAAAGGCTGCTTGAAACACAGTATTATACAGTATTGGCTTGACGCAGCAGGGATAAGAAGCTACTACAATGACGCTACCCCAGTCTTTGTAGTAATCCGTCGATACATTGTTAGTTCTCCCCGTGTCTGAGTGGGTTCTCTCCGGGTGCTCCGGCTTCCTCCCACCATCCAAAGACACGCAGGCTAGGTTAATTGTCCTTAGGTGTGAATGTGAGTGGTTGTTTGTCTATTTGTGGCCCTGCAATGGACTGGCAACCTGTCCAGGGTGGACCCCGCCTTTCACTCGATGCCAGCTGGGATTGGCTCCAGCCCCCTGCGACCATGTACGCAGGATAAGCGGTTGGCGATGGATGGAAATAATGGAAAGTAAATCTGATCTGAGATCTTTTCAAAAAGCAAACAATGAGATTTAAAGAAGCTGGATTTCTATTTTAAGGGGAAAATTAAAATGTGAAATTCTCTTTTTGTGTTCAAGAACACAGTTTGTAAAGATATTTTTTTGGTAACAAATGTGCATAATGAATATCTTTGTCTTGCTTTTTGATTTCATTTTCCTTTGTGGTGGGCAGATTTACAGTTTTTCAAAGTTGCTAAAACACTAAACCTTGTTCTCTGAACCAAATGCTCAGTGGTCTAAATCCATCTGTTGAATCAGTCACTCTTTTTGCTAAACTCCACACACATTCTTACTCACTAAAACACATTTTGGACTGTGATGCCCTTGTGTTAGAAGTTAAACACAACTACAGGACAGCTGTCATCTTTCACACACCACAACTTCTGCACACCTGTTTCTAATGATCAAACCAACATGTGGTCAAGTCCCTGCAGCGTAGCGTAGCTATAAGTAAGGGACAGGTTCTTTACTGTCATTTAACCTTGGGGCCACATAGCACTGAACATCTGCTTACTTTTCTGGGGCGTCTTTGGAACTTTGTGTTTGAGCGCGAGCAGCAGGATCATCAGCCGGCAGCGCATCCGGTCTGTGGGACGATGTCAGCCTTCGCTGTGGCGTCCCGCTGAGCAAGAGGTTCAAATTCAACCAGCAACCAGTGATTCACATGGTTTAGAGGCGTTTGTTTGATTTTGCCAGAAGAGTCGGGGGTTTAGTGTTTAAAGTGTTTTGAGAAAATGGATAAAGGTTTCAAAACTGTAAAAGATATGAAGATGTTTGATGAAGCTTTAGCTTCAGCCCTTTCAGTCAGTGTTTCCTGTGTGTGTTTACAGTCTTTGTTTCATGATGATGATGAAATTAACAACAACAACTTGTCTGTCAGACAAAAAGGCCTGATGGGAAATAAATCCTGTATATAAAAGCACAGAACAGGAAAGCTGATCTTCATACAAACAAACACAAATGATGTATATTTTCAGCATCAGAAACAGGAAACGTTTCTCCCGACTCCCCCTCAGATCTCCGTCACCCTGAGAAGAACTAAACGTTAAAAACAGTCCTGCTGCAGTAACGTGTTTCTCTCCTTCTTCTTCTAAAGTTTCTCAGCTGTTTGACCTGATGCTCCTCTGCCTGTTGCTGCAGCTGCATCTTCTCTGTCCATCAGTGAAGCTCTGCCTCCATCTAGTGGCTGAAACAAAGAACAACACTCTGTCAGCTCTCAGTTGAACCCTGGTCCCCCTTCAGGTGGTGGTTTCCGTTTGTTTTCTGTCATCTGTTTTGTTTTGGACAGAGATCGAGCTGGTAATAATGTGCATGTTTCAGCAGCACAGTCACGGTGTGGAGGAAATGTTCAGCTGTCTGCAGAGTCAAGAGAGGATCAGGAACCCAACATCATATCTGAAACTGAGGTGGAAAAATTAATTAAATTTCCATCAGATGTTTGATATGATATACATGAAACTCAACATACGTCCATAAGGACATTGAGCAGCGGACCACAATCCACTAGCCAGATCAACTGGACCAGATATCATATGTGATCACTCAGAGGAAAGAGAGCCAGGACAGGAGCCATGCTGGCCAAGCAACGGAAATCTGAGACTGTTCGGCCCACATCTTTACCTGGTCCATCAACATCCCGGATCAAGCACTCGGAGGGTGGTCCGTGTTCCAAGCTGTCAGCGCAAGACTCTGGCGAGATGAGAGGAGGTGGACTCGATGACGCTTGGTGCTCAAACAGTCAGACGAACCCTGTTTATTGTTATTATGTAATTTATATGTAGCTTTGGCAATATTGTTGTTATACATTCATGTCAATAAAGCTGAATTTGAATTTATTGTGAAGATGAAACCAGGTTATCATCTTGTTGCTTCTGTTTACATTCGGATTTTAAAAATACACTGCAGAATGTTGTGGGTGGACACGTGTCTGCATATGGATAAAATGTAAATGCTCCGTACTTGTATAGCACCTTTCTGGTCTTTTCGACCACTCAAAGCGCTTTTACACTACTTCTGCATTCACACACTGAGCCTAAGTGCTCAAACAGAAACACACACATGGTTTAGAGGCATTTCGGGGTTCAGTGCCCAAGGACACTTTGGCACACAGCCTGGGGGAGCCGGGGATTGAACCGCTGACCTCAGAACCAGCTCTACTAAGCTCTTCAGCAGTCGGACCTGCAGGAGCTCATCTGTTGGAGTCGGACCAAAGGGCCGGCCTTCACTCCCCGATGCATCAGTGATTCTTCATCAACTCTGAGGACACAGTGTTCACCTGCTGCCTGACAGTAACCATGGCAACCAGATATTTAGTGCCGTTAACGTCTCCTGTCAGTGGTCATAATGTTCTGGCTGATCGGTGTAAATGACTGTATGCAGCCAGTTGTTTTATTTTATATGTTATCATATTTTAATTCACATTTAATTACCTGATAAGTTCTGTGTGTGTCGCATGAAACCTTCTGTTCTGTGTAGAACTTGTGTTGTGTAACGATTAATAAACAACCTTTTACTTTGGACGAGTTGGAAACAACGGAGGGAGTTTAACTGGTCTGTCTTTTGATTCCACCTAAAATCAGCAGTTAAACTACTTCGACACATCGGCCCTGTGGAGACGATGTAGAAGAAACCACACAGATTATGTTACATCCCAGCTTCTGTGGGGAAAAGAGACGCACACATAAACCAGATGTTCCAGCTCAAAGGAAGTTATTTATTCAACAATCTAGAAATGGAAATGGGCAGGTGGTTAATATAAAATTCCTTTGCAAAGCTACTTGTAATGAGCATATTTGTTCACTCAGCCTGTTTCTTTTGTTTCTTAATGTACTGCTACTTACTTAACACTCCTACATTGATGTTTCTGTGTGCAGTTGTTGACTTGGTACCATTTTATCAGATTTAAACAGAAAAACAGACTGTTGCCTGTGAGTGACTGTAGGACTGGACCTGTTAGATGTTCCACACAGATTCCTGAGGAACGTTCACCCTTCAGACAGAAACACAAACACAAACAGAAGCTGCACAGATCAATACAAAGTCAGGGGAAAGATGCTGACAAACAACAATAAGATGTTTGGTTCTTTCTTTTCATTTGGCTTTAAAAGGTCTTTGATCACACTTTTAATTAGACCCGTTGTCCTGGTGACAAAAAGCTTCTGTCTGTTGTAGTTCATGTTTGAAGACACGACCTCTAAGAATTGTTTTTCCTGCTCAAAGTCCAGATCAGTCCGAGTTTAGCTCCATCACTTGTGACGCTTTCAGAGTCACAGCCCTTTTACTGAAAACACTTAAAAACTTCTGATTCAAAGATTACAATAAGTAATGTGAGACTGCCACCATCATCATCATCATCATCAACATCATCACCACCACCATCATCATCATCATCGTCATCATCATCATCACCACCACCACCACCACCACAGATTCTTGCTCTTGCTTCATCTGAACTTCAGGCACTCTGGAAAGGCACTGATCCACCTCACAGAGAAACGCGATCAGGACTGAACTGGCTTCAGTTCCTTTTCTTCGCACCGTATCGATCATGACCCGTGCTCTATCTGCTCTGTTTTTTTCTGCTCTGACTGACTCCATTTCTTCACCATTTATAACGCGACGCTCAAGGAGTTTATCCAGAAGCTGGTTCAGATTAGCTTCAGACAGTTTGTTCACAAACTGTGTCCGAACTGAGAGCAGCCTGTCCTCTGCTGGGACGCTGCCCTCTGCTGGGACGCTGCCCTCTGCTGGGACGCTGCCCTCTGCTGGGACGCTGCCCTCTGCTGGGACCCTGTCCTCTGCTGGGACCCTGCCCTCTGCTGGGACCCTGCCGTCTGCTGGGACCCTGTCCTCTGCTGGGACTTTCCTCTGTGGAGGTCTTGAATCTGGAAGATAACCAAGGAAAATACTTTTATTTAATAAGCATAACTTTTAAAACACAGCTCTCTTTGAAATTACATTTTAAAGTTGAACTGAAATTCTGTTTCCTTCTGCTGCAGCAACCTTTCTGCTCTGTAAGTCACTTCCTCTCCTTTCAGGAAGAAAATCCGGGGACAGATTCGTACTTCATGGTTTCATGATGGTGCCCCAGCGTTTGTATTAATCCGTCGATAAATCGTTAGTTCTCTGTTTAAGTACAACTTATTTCCTCACAGCCAATCACATTGTGCATAAAGCATGACGTCACTGGACTCTTTTGCTTTTGTCTCACTTATTTAATCAATATTAGAAAAGGAAGCACGGGAGAACTGGGGTAAGAGCTAAGCTGGACATAAGGCTGTACCCCCACCCAGCTTGGTCCTGGCTAATGAAAAGGAAATAACATGGACTAAACAAGACTCAGGCTAAACCGGAAAACAGAGTCTGTTGTGCCCAAATCTTTACAGAAGCCTCCATCTCAACATCCAGGATAAAGATATTGCACTCGACGGGTGGACCATGTTCCGACAGAACACGAGACTCCCGGAAGACGAGAGTTTTAATGTGAAGAGCTGTGAAGAACAGCCCACAGGCCGGCATACGTTCAGAGATGCTGCCACCCTGGAGAACCACATCACTATTTGTTACAAACTGCTTTTACC
This sequence comes from Lepomis macrochirus, assembly GCA_024633595.2. Taxonomy (NCBI): domain Eukaryota; kingdom Metazoa; phylum Chordata; class Actinopteri; order Centrarchiformes; family Centrarchidae; genus Lepomis; species Lepomis macrochirus. Next base: position 841,514 of record JALXJV020000011.1, on the reverse strand, counting down.
TCCGCACACCAAGGAGACACCAACTGCTGGTTCACTACCTGTGAGTTTGTCTCCAAACATTTCACCTTTGCTGCAGAGCATGAAGAGCATTTGCTATGAACCTTCACTGTAAGTAGCTCGTTATTTAACTGACATTATTTTAATTGACATGAAGGTAAATAGTTAAAACTGTTATTATGTTTAATATAATGTATGAAAACATTACGACTTACATCTATCTAATCTTTATTTGGAATATTTCTGATACATTAAAGTGCAGATGTTGATTTTGAACATGATTTTAAGACTGAATTCATTGATGATTTTTTCTCAAACATGTCTGTAATTGTTCAGACACAAGAATCAGGACTCCTTCAACATAACTTTTTTTAATCTTAAATGTGCTCATCACAGAGTACGATCTAGACCTGTTCTTTATGAAAAGTGCTGTGAGATAACTGTTGTTGTGATTTGGTGTATATAAATAAAATTGAATAGAATCACTTATTCCATGCGCCTCTCTCCATCACAGCGTGAGTTAAAAGGATGACCATTCAAAGATGTGTGGTCACATGATCAATTTTGTTTATGGTTGCAGAGAAACAAGGGGTGGCCCAACTTCCCCCAGGCTCAAATCACCCCGCTCTCCCCTACATGTTAACGATGAGTCCTCCATGCATACCAAAGTTAGTCATGGAGTTCCACAAGGATCTGTGCTCGGACCAATCCTCTTCACTTTATATATGCTTCCTTTAGGCAATATTATCAGGAAACACTCCATAAACTTTCATTGTTATGCAGATGATACTTTTACTCACATCCTTTTTGTCTGCCAGGTGTCTCACTGATTTCTCTGCCAGCCACCCTGTAGGAAGAAACAAATACAGCAGTTATCTCGGATCAAGACAGAGAAAATGATCAGACTAAGCAGCTCTCTTCACTAAACGTACCACTGGTGTTTCCACACATTCAGGGTCCACAAACTGTTTTTTATCTGACTCGATCAACCTGTATTTTCCAGCTATGAGTACATTTACAAGAAACAGTTACTAGTCTGGAGTGGTGGGGTTTAATAATGGCCAATCACCCCTTTCATCCAGTGTTATAGCAACAGAATCGCTAAAACAACTGTACAGCATAAGAGGACTCCAGAATGAGAGTCTGCAGCCACTCTAGCAGCTCTGTTTTTGTAAAAATAGTTTTGATAGTAATCAAGTGGACCCGTTCACATGCTGTGAATCCACACAGCTGTGACAAGTCGTAACGTAGATGGTAGAGTTTTGCAATATAAACATATAAAAACTGAAGTGCAACCTCTCTCTGTTTGGGACTGTGAGCTGCACTTTATCTGAGCTGCTGAAGTTAACATGTTTGAAATTGTGGTGACCTGTTTTGATTTCTGGCAGATCACAAGTGTTTTCAGTTACTTTCAGTTTAGAGTCCCATGCAGTCCCAGACTGTGTCTGTCAGGCAGTCTGAAGGGGATGTTACCACATCAGCAGAGCAATAATGTAATGCACAGCAGAGTGTAGATAGGGCAGGTAGACTTTTAAAATTTTCTGAATTCTTAGTTAATAACGTTAGTCTGGTAATATTCTTCTATTCTCTGGACATGTCAGAGAACACAGATATGTGGGAGAGATTCTGAATAGAGCCGATTTATGAGTTTGTTTTTATGAATTTGACTCTGGATCGTACATCTGTTGAAGATCTGAGTGAAGATGGGGGCCAGCTGGTGTGCGCAGATTTTCAGGCGGGATGGAGACACATCATCTGGACCAGAAGCCTTTCTGATCTTCTGCCTCTGCAAGAGATGGCTCACATCGTCTCCACAGGTTATGAGTGCAGGTAAGGGGTCAGAGAGGTGGGGTGACAGCATGGGGATGGGGGAGGGTGACTGTTTGAAAACGGTGTTGGAGTGGGGGAGAGGTGTGACTCTGGGCTTTTCAAACCTACAGTAGAAACCATTCAGCTCGTCTGCCAGTCGTTGAGTACCAGCAGTGTTGGGGGATGGTCTCCTGTAGGTAGTGAGTGTCCGCAGGCTTCTCCACACTTTGACCTCCTTAGTCAGATCGTTCGTTGTTCAGGACTCTGTTCCCACTTCTGAAGGCCTCCTCCTTGGTCTGACAAAGCTGCCTGAGTTTTGCTGTGAACCAGGGTTTTTGGTTGTTATACAGTATGTGTGGAAGATTTTAGTCGGCACACACATGTTCTCACAAAAACTGATGTAAGATGTCAGTGTCGGATAGTTCGTCCTGGTCAGTGGCTGCAGCCTCAAAAACACTCCAGTCAGTGCAGTCACAGCAGGCCTGTAACTCCAGCTTTGACTTGTTGGCCATGTTTTCACAGTCTTTACAACAGGTTTATCAGATTTCAGTCTCTGCCTGTATGTCAAGATAGGATGAACCAGACAGTGATCAGAGAGTCCTAAGGCTGCACGGGGAACAGAGCAATAGGCGTCCTTTAATGTTGTGTAGCAGTGGTCCAGTGTGTTAGTGTCCCTATTGGGACACTTAATATGCTGTCTGTACTTTGGAAGTTCATGGCAGAGGTTTGCTTTGTTGAAGTCTCCAAGAACAATGAGCAGGGAGTCTGGATGTTTTTTCTCCACGTTAGTTATCTGGTCAGGTGTAGTAACGCATCACTAACACAGGCCTGAGGTGGAATGGAAACAGCGACCAGGACAAATGAGGAAAACTCCCGCGGTGAATACAAAGGTTTACAGTTTATAAAGAATGTCTCTAGGTAAGGCCTGCATGATTTCTTCAACACTGTGACATCTGTGCTCCAACCTTCGTTTATATAGAAACAGAGTCCGCCTCCCCGTGTTTTTCCCATGAGCTCCCTTTCACGATCCGCGCAGATGAGATTAAATCCCGGTAGATGAAGTTTGCTGTCCGGGATGTGCTCGGTGAGCCAGGATTTGGTGAAACAGAGGGCGGCAGATCTGCAGAAGTCCGAGTTCGTTCTGTTGAGAAGCAGCAGTTCGTCCATTTTGTTGGCCAGATTGCAGACATTCAGTAGGTGCAAAAAACCCTCTGTCTCAGTTTAACCAGTGCACCAGCACGCTTCCCCCTTTGGTGTCTCTGGTATATGCCAAACAGAGCTGCTGCTTCTCCAACTAATAACTCTTATAGGTACCAGGTTCGATAAAGACGGGTGGAATAGTATGAGCAGTTGGAAGTCAGATTTCAGAGCTCTTCTCTGGTAAACGTTACCAGAGAGGGATGGCAGAAAACAGCGTTAATAAACCAAAATACAAAAAAGCACTACAGAGCGTAAACCAGAGGCTGCTGTCTGCGGCGCCATTCTTTGAATTATTTTGAACTCTTAAATTATATTCATTTTTCTTTAAGGGTTTCATTTTTCATTTTCAGTATCTGTGCTCCAGTTTGTCATATGAATTTAGAGCTATTCAAGCATCGTAAAATGCAGCTAAGTCTAGTAAAAATGAGGTGAGCACACCTATTGCCATGTGCTGCGGCAAAAAAAGCAAGTCAGCCAAGCAGGACATGGAGCAACAGTGTTCTGACTGTCGTGTACAGCAATAGGAAATTTCAAAGTCTTGTCTCTGTACTTTCATGTTAGTAAGTTTGATATAACACCTATTTAGGACTCCTGCTGGAGACGTTTGATTTTGTAACAGTCGTCATCTTTTTTAAAATAAATGTCTGCCTCCTTGCGAGCTGGATTATATAAATGTGCCCCTTTTTGAAAGCAGAAGTCAGAAACTTTATGTCCTGCAATAGTGGCAAATAAAGTTTTTGTAGTTTGTAACTACACTTCAAAAATGTTAGCTAATCAAATGAAATAATTAGTATGTTATGGTAGTAAGTTACATTATTGTCAATGTACACAATAAACATCCATCCTGATCCAGAATGCTGCAGCACGTGTTCTGACAGGAACCAGTAAAAGAGATCATATCTCTCCTGTCTTAGCTTCTCTGCATTGGCTTCCTGTAAAATCCAGAATAGAATTTAAAATCCTTCTTCTCACATACAAAGCTCTTAATGGTCAGGCACCATCTTATCTTAAAGAGCTCATAGTACCTTACTACCCCACCAGAGCACTGCGCTCCCTGAATGCAGGGTTACTTGTGGTTCCTAGAGTCTCCAAAAGTAGAATGGGAGCCAGAGCGTTCAGCTATCAGGCTCCTCTCCTGTGGAACCAGGTTCCAGTTTGGGTTCGGGAGGCAGACACCGTCTCTACATTTAAGAGTAGGCTTAAGACTTTCCTTTTTGATAAAGCTTATAGTTAGGGCTGGCTCGGGTGAGTCCTGAACCATCCCTTAATTATGCTGCTATAGGCTAGACTGCCGGGGGATTTCCCATGATGCACTGATCTCCTCTCTCCTCTTCTCTCTCTCCCTCTGAATGCAACCTCATCCCATTAATGCATGTTACTAACTGGACTTCTTCCCTCTCCCGTGGTCGCGTGCTTCCCCCTCCTGTCACTTCCTGCGGGTGTTGCTGGCTCTGGAGCTGTGGAGTCTGGATCTGTGGTTGGGAGTCTCCTGCTGCCCCCGTGTTCCTGCTCGACGCCCTCTGCTACAGTTGCAATTGCTATTACTAGTCCTATTGCTATTATTACTGTTATTATTATTATCGTTAACATTACTATAAACATCTGTACCATTTTTCATTCAGTCTATAGCAACATTACCTTTATTGTCTGTGCCTCTATGTGTATACTGTGTGGGTTGCCTCCCTCTGCTCTCTCTCTCTCCTGCTCTCTCTCTCTCTCTCCCTCTCTCTCTCCCCCTCATCCCCAACCGGTTGAGGCAGATGCCCCCCCACCCTGAGCCATGGTTCTGCTCGAGGTTTCTGCCTCTTAAAGGAAGTTTTTCCTTGCCTGTGTCGCCTAGTGCTGCTCTTGGTGGGAATTGTTGGGCTTCTGTAAATAACTTCAGAGTTCGGTCTAGACCTGCTCTTTATGAAAAGCTGTGAGATAACTGTTGTTGTGATTTGGCGCTATATAAATAAAATTGAAACAGCCTCTTTCTTTAACGAAAACTGGAGGTCTTTCTTTAGACCTGTCACCCTTCAGAGACAGACAGCTGGATCCTGGAGACTCTGGTCTGTCCTCCTCTTCCTCCACACAAACACTCATCTTCATCTCATCTTCCACATTTGGAATCACAATGTTATTGTGTCTGACCTTCTTCTCCTCATCCCCTGTAATGTTGGTCTTCTTACTGGATTTTGTTGCTGTTTTCACAAAGGTCCATTTAGGGTATCCACAGGCTTTAAGTGCCTCCTTCAGGTGGTTCTTTTACAGTCAGTCAGACCTAAAGAAGTCTCTTGGATGAGGGACAAAACGTCTTTTAGTTTCTTCTGCAAAGTCCGGTTGCCCTTGACCTCAGTCTTCGTAGGATAACTATGACCTGGATGACTGAGAACCTTCACAGACATCTATGTGAAAGCACACATGGTTGCGGGACTATGCAGCAAACATCTGAATGAGAGAAGGGGCTGAGCAAATATCTGTGCTAGGCGCAGCTTTACAGTTAAATAACAGTTTACCCATTTTAAATAGTGAAAAAAATTATTGAAAATCAATATGTGGCAGTCAGCCTTGATATCCAACATCTTGATATATTATAATCACTGTATGGGAAACACTGATCTATAGTATAAAATTTCAACTTTCTGACCACTTTCAGAACCCGGGAAAACGTACCTATCGCAGGAACACTGTTAAGACAATAATATCTGAGCACTTACCCAACATACTTAACTCCTGGAGCCTGTACCACAGAGCGAGTTCAAGATACCCAGGATATCTTTTTGATATCTGGCTTCACTAACTCTAACAATCGTGATCTGGATAAGCTCAAATCCTGCTTCATGTTACAGGCCACTGCTGCTGTCGAATAAGGACTCAAATACAATATCAACTACCATTGCTATAACAATGACATATAGTTATATGTACCAATAAAGTAAAATGACCCAAATCCTAATTTTAGAATCATGTCTATTAGAAATTAAAGAATGGACGGTTATGAACTATCTGCAGCTCAATGCCAATAAAACAGACTTACTAGTTGTTAGTACCAGCCAAACATGAGCATCAATACAAGAACATGAAAAATCTGATCACTGCTATCATTGTGAGTTGTCATCCATGGATTTGTATTCTCTAGACTTGAGTACTGTAATGGCCTTCTGTCTGTTCTCCCCAGTTGTGCTACTAGAAGTCTTCATCATCCAGAAGGCAGCAGCCAAACCCCTGACTATATAACACTTATTCTGGCCTCTCTACACTGGTTTCTATTGCAAGGTAGAGCTGACTTTAAACTCCCCTTTTTATATTATAAGGCCTTGCACCAGCTAATTACCCCATATAACCCCAATAGGACAACAATAAACATGGAACAGAGCAGCAAATAAGGAAAATACCCAAACACAACAGACTATATAACAGATACTGGACAAAGGACAACAAATAGTACCGAACCGAAAACTCAACAACTCTAAGACAGATACTGAACAGAGCAAAATAACAAACACTGAAGTACACAGACCAGGAGTAAATACTAAGACATTAACACCGGACTGGGAACTAAGACATGGAACCAAAACACAGACTAAATAACAGATACCAAACTGAGTTCTGAATAAACACAGAACTAAATTTCACAGATGACAGGACTGACATGCAGATACAAAACCAAACCCTCAGAATCAAAACCCAAAAACACAGCACTCAGGACAGGATTGTGACATTCTTGTTGTTTTTACCCTAATGTATTTTATATTGTGTCTTCATGTTTCACTCTTTTGTACCTGGTCCTGTGTATTTTTGGAAAGTGTATTGGGACCATGCTGCATGGTGGTTTTGTACTGTAAATACATCTGATTTGATTTGAGACCCAGGGTAGAACCTACTCAGGTAATAACTTTACTGCATGACTAATAACTGTGAAATACTGATATGTTATTATCAAATGCTGCTGTGACAAAACATCAACCTCTAAAGTTCTTCATGTGTTTTACTTGGTTTGCATGTTGCCTCCATCACACAGAGGAAGATAAACAGAAGGAACAACTGTTAAATGAAGCTTAAGAACATTTAAGGTGTCAATCTGAAGAACCAACCTAATGATCAACACTGATTTATAATGTTTGGACTTACCGAGCCTTTCTGCAGTTCCTCACAGCTGGAATCAGTCTCAGTCGTCCGACCTTTGATGCGTTGTACTTCTTCTCTGATCTGTTCTCTGACTTCAGGAACTCTTGGATCTCCTGATGTACTGAGTGGTCGTTCATCTCCGTCAGACAGTGGAAGATGTTGATGCTTCTGTCAGGAGAGATCCACATCCTGTTCATCTCCTTCAGGTTGTTGATGGCTCTCTGTCTGACCTCTGGACTGTTGTCTGTCCGACCCAGCAGGCCTCCTAAGAGTCTCTGGTTGGACTCCAGAGAGAGGCCATGAAGGAAGCGAACAAACAGGTCCAGGTGGCCATTTTTACTTTCAAGGGATTTCTGCATGGCTCTGCTCAGGAAGACATCCAGGGATGGATCATGTCTATGATTGAAACCAAAAAACCTGGATATCTTGGGAAATGACTTTGAGTCTTTCGGTTTCCAGTCTTTCCCCAGGAAGTCCTCTAGTACCTCTGAGTCCCTGCTGGCGTAACAGTGGAACATGTAGACTGCAGCCAGAAACTCCTGAACGCTCAGATGAACAAAGCAGTAGACTGTTTGGAAGATCACACTCTCTCTTTTGAAGATCTCTGTACAAACTCCTGAGTACACCGAGGCCTCTGTGACATCAAGACCACACTGCTCCAGGTCTTCTTGGTAGAACATGATGTTTCCTTTCTCCAGCTGTTCAAACGCCAGCCTCCCCAGCTTCAGAAGAACCTTCCTGTCAGCCTTCATCAGCTCCTGTGGACTCGTCTCATGTCCCTCATCGTACTTCTGCTTCTTCCTCTTTATCTGAACCAGCAGGAAGTGTGAGTACAGGTCAGTCAGGGTCTTGGACAGCTCTCCTCTCTGGTCTGTAGTCAACATGTGCTCCAGAACTGTAGCAGTGATCCAGCAGAAGACTGGGATGTGACACATGATGTGGAGGCTCCTGGAGGTCTTGATGTGTGAGATGATTCTGCTGGACAGCTCTTCATCACTGACTCTCCTCCTGAAGTACTCCTCCTTCTGGGCGTCAGTGAAGCCTCGTACTTCTGTTACCCTGCCGACACCTAAGGAGGGATCTGATTGGCGTCACGCGGGTTGGGAAGTTATCCAGACGAGAGCCAAGGGAAGCAGATTCCCCTGGATGAGGTTTGTCAGCAGCAGGTTGACTGATGACTTCTGTGTGACATCAGACACAACCTGATTGTTGTGGAAATCCAATGAAAGTCTGCTTTCATCCAGGCCGCCAAAGATGAACAACAGTTTACAGACAGCGAGCTTCTCTGCTGGGACCTTCTGTAATGTTGGATGGAAAACATGGAGCAGCGTGAGGAGACTGTGCTGCTCATCTTTGATCAAGTTCAGCTCCCTGAACGAGAGCAGAACCAGCAGACTGACATCTTGGTTTTCCGAGCCCCTCTGCCCAGTCCAGAGTGAACTTCTGCACTGAGAAGGTTTTCCAACGCCAGCGACGCCGTTGGTCAGAACCACTCTGATGGCTCTCTGTTGGCCAGGTAAGGCTTTAAAGATGTCCTGGCACCTGATTGGAGCGTCATGGAGGGTCTTCTTCTTGGAAGCTGTCTCAAGCTGCCTCACCTCATGCTGGGTATTAACCTCTTCACTCTGTCCCTCTGTGATGTAGAGCTCAGTGTAGATCCTGTTGAGGAGGGTTCCACTTCCTGTTTCATCACTTCCTTCAGTCACACGTTCACATCTCCTCCTCAGACTGATCTTATGTTCATCTAAAACCTCCTGCAGACCACCTCTCACTAAAGAAGAGAAACAGTGTGAGATAAAACAAAGAATATGTGCTGATTATTTTCATTACTAATATAAAAACCATCAATATCAGAATATCTGAAGAAGCAGACAGATGTCCAGTCTTACTTTGTACAGAGCTGCTCTGACTGGCTGTCTGCAGTCCAGCTCTGGTTCTGGATCTGTCTCCACACTGGGGACAGGATGAGTGTCCTGATGAAGCAGACTGGTCCCAGTATGAGGTGATGCACCGTCTGCAGACAGAGACTGGATCCTTCAGGACGTCCTGACACAAAGCACAGCAGGACGGCTGCTCCTCCACAGAAACAGGACTTGTCTTCCTCTTTCTGTAAAGATAAGATAAGAAAACTTTATTGTCTGTCACAAGACATAAAGACGTGCAGAATACAAAAATGTGATGTTTTCTATATGTGGTTGTTCAGTATAGTAAAGGCCGTGTGAATGAAGGATTTTTTAACATGTGGGACTCTAGTCGCATCGACCTGATGGCATTAACTGAAAGGATTGGTTAAGTGGGTGGGTGCAATCCTGTGTGATTGTAGTGGCTTTCCTCAATACTCTTTAGAACTAAAACGATTTGTTGCTTGTTGTTAAAAATCTCCAGATGTGTCCGACACTGTGTAGAAGCTCAGATGGTCACAGAGTAAAAGTGTCGTTACTTTTCTGTTTGAATTCAGCTTTCAGTCAGTGATGAAGATGATTGTTCCTTTTATTTCACAAACACTAATTAACTGCTTTTCCTGTCTGACTGTCTTATTAAACATTTAGTGATCTGCCTGCAGTTTGTTATTAACACAAACTCAACACTTCCTGCAGCTCCTTCACAGTAAAAGCCTCCATTAAAGAGAGCTGATTATGTCCTTCACTGTTTTACAGTCACTCTGGGCAGCTTAGCTTGAGTTAGTTAGCTTTGAACTGAGCTTACAAGTGGTCTAAACACACAGCATGTAACAGCGGTGTCACAGGTTCAAGTCCACACGGAGCCTTGTTTGTATGTCCTTCTGTTTCCTGTCACATGAAAACAATTCAAATCTTGTAAAAAAGAGAAGTGGTCCAAATCTCCATGTGACCATTTTCTGCCCTTTTTCCATCCACTGCTAACTTTTCCATCAGTGCTGCCCGTGGATGTTTGTTCTTCACCTTTAGGAACAATATATGGTGGAGAGAATCTGAGCTCAAAGGTCCACTTACTAATGATTCAAAGCAAAGTGTTCATCAAGGTGAGCAAAGCTGAACTAATGCTTTTTCACCACATGTTGCACAATTATGATCTGAAGTGATTCAAGATGCATCTGGTGGATCAGAACAGCTGATCTGAGGAAGAGCCAAACAGCTCAGTGTTTAGAGGACAAAGAGGAGAAAATGAAGGACACATTTGAAGCAGATTCTTTCAGATTCTGAATCCTTCTAAATCTTTACAGTGACGTCAACGTGAGGGCAAAAATATATGAAGATGTTCTTGAAGTGTAAATTCTGAAATGCAGGTTCTCAGGTGTTTTGCTCCAGAAATCAAATCAGATCCATCTTAGTTTGAAACAGTATCTGCACTAATAGTTCTGCATCAGGAATATAAATCTGTTAGCACAACATTTTGTCTTCATCCTCAATGCATCATCTTCATCAGCTCAGTTTACAGTAAAAACAGTCTCTTACTTTGGGTCTGAGGGTTCAGGGTCAGGACTGGCGTTCATAGGAGGCTCATTTGACCAGTCACTGTTCACAGACGGACAGCTGGACCCTGTAGACTCTGCTCCGTCCTCCACTTCCTCTGTCCTCCTCTTCCTCTTCATCATCTTCTGGACTTTAATCAGTCTGAGAGATAAAACAGTGACACTGACTGTGAGCTCAGAACACAAAGAAAGAACAGGAAATACACACACGGAAATCTCTTTGACATAATGCATTCCCTAGACCCTTACTCCTAACCTTAACTTAATTGTAACCTGAACTCTAAAACAGAGTCTTAACTCTCATTAGTGTGGATTTAGGATAAAATCCCCAGCAAGATATCAGAACATGAAATGTTTCTTTTCTCTACAGTCCACAGGCAGTGACAGATGAATGTTGGATTAACACTCACCCTGCCTCAGCCTTCAGTTTTCCTCCTTCTGCTCTGTCGACTCTAAATGGAGTCTGAACCGACTGAACTCAGTTTCAGCTCTATTTCCTATTTCATTCTTCCGGTGCAGTAGCACTGGATGTCTCCATCGCGCATTTGTGCAGGTCGAGTAATTATACCAACAAAGTCAACCTGTGACCATGCGATGACGTAGGGTGTACGCCCCAGTATATAAAACCCTTACTTCATCACGCATTCTGTTCCTTCAATCTTCTCACATTGAGGAAACAACAAAGGTCAATTTGGCTCGTCGCTTTTAGACTAGTAACCTGAGTGTTGGTGCTTCATGTTCACGTCCACCAGAGGCTGCGATAAGCTGTTTTTTTCGGTAGCAAACTTTTCACACTTGGATGGACAGCGGTGGTCTCACCATTAAGGTTTGTGTTGAATAAGTTACTACTAGACAGGTAAGTAGGCTAATGTTACATTTGGATGTCTAGCCTTTTGTTAATTGTGTTTATTGCTCGTTTTTGATGTTCATGCAGTAGCAGTGGTGTTTCTGCAGCTGGGAGGATATTATTTGGCCAGTTTCTGTTAAGTTACTGGGGTAGAAGCGGTGTTACCTTAATTTTATTATGCAGTGCTGGAAGTGCACTGCTACTACTAGTGTAGGTAGTTGTGTGAAGGACAGCGGCAGCGCGTTTCTGCAGGGCTGACTGGCATTTTTGTTCAGTTCAAACTTGGTAGCAGCATACTGTGGCTGATATTACTTTTGTGCGCTACCCTGCTATCAGTGTAAGGTCAGCTTAACTGATGTTGATCTCGCATGTCTGTAAGGCCAGCACTCCAAACGGAGGATGGCCATGAGCAGTGCCCTGCCTGCCTGCAGCTCCTTAAGGCAGAGGTCTCTGACAATCGTTGTATGAACTGTAGGTTTATGAGTAGATGGACTTTCATCTGAGTTTGCCCTGATTAAGGAATTTTTGCTCAATCTCCTGCCTGATAATAGGGGGCCAGCTCCCAATGGTGACTCCGCCACAAGGGACTTGCCTCAAGAGGATGATGTGTTGTCGACTGCAGCCTCCTGCAGTTTGTTTACAGATAAAGGGGAAGAAGGGCAAGACGAGGAGGGGGACACGCTCTCCCGGGCCTCTTAAGTTTTTTCTCAGGGATCTGAGGGTGGACCATTATGTGGGTTGGAGGCCGGCAGGTCCTCACTGAAGCCAGTGATTTGCATGGCTTTAGCACGCCTGAGGCTGGATGACGCTCCTGTGGCGCGAGCACCTTCAAGTGCTTTTTTCAGGCAGATGCCGCAGCCCTCTGCCTTCTCTGTCCCTCCTTCTAAGCCCTATACTGAAGATCTCCAAAGGTACTGGTCAGACCCCAAGATACTCTCTCATCACACCAGTGATTGCAGAAACTTGGCTGCCATGCAGGATGCAGTTTCCCTCGTCCTCAGTGTAGACTGACTAATGATCTCCTCGCCAGGAGTTATAGCATAGTGGCACACATGGGCTGTATTAGTAATTCCTTTTCTCACCTCATCCTGACTCTGTCTCAGACCCTGCAGGAGTCTGGTGCGGGCTCCTTGGCCCAGACTCTTAGTGATGCATCCCTTCAGGCCTTTGCATTCATGTCTAGGGAGCTTGGAAGGTTGCTGTCGACATTGACACTGGCACGGCGCCAGGTCTGGCTGGCGCAGACCTGAGAACCACAGAGCCATTGTCGGACGCTTCTCTCTTCAGCACCTCAGCTACTGGGAGAGGCAGACCACAGAGCCTTGGGTGGCGTCCACTCTGTCCAAGCGATACATACTACAGTTCCGATGTCGGCTGCCACCTTTCTGTGGGATCAGAAGGTCTGCAGTCAGAGATCCTGCAAAATCCCTGGACCTCAACTAGGAACTTGCCGCCCTTCTTGAGAAGTACGCCATTGAGCCTGTAGAAGGGCATACATGGCTCGGTGGGTTCTATTCAGTGTATTTTTTAATTCCAAAGAAGGATGGCGGGTTTCGCCCAAGCCTGGACCTGAGGGTGCTGTACAAATTTTTGAAGGTGGTTCCGCATGTTACAGATGGCAGATGTCACCCAGTAAGTGAAGCGGGGGGCCTGGTTTGTGTCAATAGACCTCAAGGATGCCTATTTTCATGTGCCTATTGCACCACACCACAGGCAGTTCCTAAGGTTTGTCTTTTGAGGACAGGCTTACCAATTCAAGGTGATGCCATTCGGTCTCTCACTGGCCCCTTGTATATTCACGAGGTGCATGGCAGCTGCCCTTTCCCCAATGCAAGCCACAGCGTTGACTAACTTGCCTTACCTGGATAATTGACTAATCATTTCCCCTGCAGAGCAGGCACTCAGGGACGCAGATACGCTCCTTGGCCATATGAACCAGCTAGGCCTTATGGCGAATTATACAAAGAGCAATCTTACACCCAGTCAGAGGGTAAAGTACCTGGGTATGGCACTCAACTCTCAGTTAATGTGAGCCTCTCTTAACCTAAAGAGGGTACAGGATATCTGGGCAGCTTCTAGGTTGCTTTCAGAGGGGCAGGGTTTTGAAATAAGACCTTTATCTCAGGCTGCTGGGCATGCTGACAGCAGCGTCCCTGGTCGTCCCTCTGGGTCTTCTGTCCTTATATCCCCTTCAAATCTGGATCAGTCTCTTGGACTGAACAGGTTTAATCAACATGAGTTTGCTCAAAATGTGGAGATGAAGTGACGTGGAATTACAGGACAGATAATTATCTGTTTGTTGTGGTCGATACAATAACTGATCATTTTAATCTTATAAATGGTAGTTTTTAAACTGACGACTTTATTTTTCTAATGCAACACCAATATTTAGAGAACCATCACCAACTAAAGTGAAAAATGAATTTATTGTAAACTTGTTTACCTGATGTTACCTAAAGCTGCTGGACTGTAAAGTGGCTAATAGTCCTGTGTCTCTGTCCTGCTGCTGATAGCAGACTAACAGACTGCAGACAGGTGCTGCTGCTAGAGAGAGGAGGGCTGGTTGATCTCAGAGTTCAACATCAGACACAGAGCCTGAAGAGCATCATCACACCCTGTCAGAGTCCTTCACTTTGTCTCGTTACAGCCTGGAACACAAATAAATACATATATAAAAACACATTCTTCAGAACTGTTGAGGATAACACAAGAAAGTTTTAAAAAAAAAAAGGATTTCCATAGTATTCCTCCTGTAGCCTGATAAGAGATGGCAGGGCAAGCTCTGGCTAAAGTAAAGATATATTCTGTGAGCACACAACACAAGATCAACTAACAGGTTTGTTCACAAACAAGACAGACATGATTTATATCTGAGGAAGTCTGGGCCTCTGTGTCACCACAAGATCAACACTACAGAAAAGACCGTTTTAATTATTAAAAATATCAAGAACATAATCACCACAGTCACTATTGTTATTATCATCATTTCCCCATCATCATAATCATCATCACCACCATCAGGTAATAAATATGGCTTGAATTTATATCAAACTGCTGAACTGTATTTTCCTGGCCAGCTTTTAAATCTCTCTTGGGTATCAAGGTTGCCATTTAAGCAGATAATAGAACATTAAGTGACAGACTCAATAAGACCCCCTGAACTCTGCCTTTTGGATCAACCTCCTGCTCGATCTCCTGAACTGTGTTTTCCCCCCGATCTGCCCGGCCTTCTGGGTCGTCGTCCGGGACAACCTGCTGAAATGTTTTGCCTTTCTGACCTGCTCGGTCAACCTTTGGGTCGGCCCGCTAAACTGTTTTGCCCTCCTGACTTGCTCGGCCGATCTCCTGGTTGGCCCCCTGAATTGTTCTGCAAAATCCTGCTGTTAGTTTTGAAAGCACTAAATGGTTTAGGGCCAAAATACATTTCTGGGCCCGTATTCACAAAGAATCTAAGAGTCCTCTCAGAAAACTCTTATCTTAGCTTAAAAACTTTTACCTAGGAGTCTTAGCTTAAGAGCTATTCAGGACTGATCTGAGATCAGCTCTGAGCAAGGAAAAGACAAAAACTTTTATCTTAGTGAGGAGGCGGGGTTGACCCCCGTTGCTATGTATGACACAATCGTTTGAAGACTGTGATTGGTTGGTTGTCCAAGAAGGAAAAAAAAGAGTGATTCTAGTGTAGGTTATATTCTAAGCCTTTACTTTGGAAATTACATGCGTAATATTTCCTATTTGACCGTTCTCTCCTCTCTCACACACACACACATTATATATGTGTATATAAATCCTGTTTTTTTATTTACCATGCTGTTAATTTCCTATAAGGTATTTGATTGGCTCAGAATGATAAAAATTGTTCCACTCTTTCCAATTACACTGATTGCTGGCGTTTCTATCTAAGTGGTGGTTTGAATGTTGGTTTTAATGGATCAAACACGGAATCAAAACCAAGCAGAGTGAGAAAGCCCAATTGGACCAGTTAGTGGAAACACAAGGCCATTCTAAAAGGAAAATTCGGCCGGGTGTCACAGCACGGGGCGAGAAGCAGACGAGGGAGCTTAGCGCAAACTATTAACGGTTCATTCTCGTTGTGCGCAAGAGGGAAGCTGCTATATTCATAAATGCAGTTTTTTGAGCCTGCAAGGTGGGAATGTCCAGTGGAAACGAAATGAACTGCGACACAATAAGAGGTTCTGAAAGTGCTGTAAGGCTGATGATACACACAGCAACTTTTAGAGCAATCGTGCAGGGCAACGCTGTCGTCAATAATAATGAGTAAAGATTACCTTCCCCCGCCACTCCGCCACCCGCCCCGCCGCTATCCATTTAAAACACAGTCGGACTTGCCTCTAGCAAGATTGCCCAGCAACATTGCTCAAAAAGTTGCCCCGTGTATCATCAGCTTTAATTGTTTGTGTGATCACTCTGCTTACAGAAGGTTGTGACAGACCCAAATCATCACCGCTGCTTTGTTGCCAAATATCCTAATGTAGTGATTCCTTTCATTCCTGCCTGTGTCGGAGATGTTAGCGCGTCTCTAATAAGATCAGTCACAAACACGATCCCTGCACGATCTAATCTATAGCGTCTGATTAACTCACTGTCATCCTGCAACACATTTCTTCTCCCTCTGCGTCTTTCTGCCATTTTCTCCTCTACTAAAGAAACTCTTAAGCCTCTTAAAAGTCCCTCGTCCGCTGCTCCTAACAATTCTGAGCTTAAGAGCTCTTTTAAGGCTTAAGATGCTTTATGAATTACTTTTTTCTTTACTAGGATTTTTTCTTTAATTTTAAGAGTAAACGCCCACTTTTCTAAGAATTTTCTTAGAATTACGTCACTAGGAGCTGCTCTTAGCCTTAAGATTCTTTGTGAATACGGGCCCTGATCTTCTGCTTCGTTATGAACCATCCAGACCTCTCAGGTCGTCTGGGATCAGGTCTGCTTTCTGTCCCCAGAGTCAAAACTAAACAAGGAGAAGCAGCGTTCAGTTATTATGCTCCGTATATTTGGAACAAACTCCCAGATAACTGCAGGTCTGCTGAAACTGTCAGTTCTTTTAAATCAAGACTGAAGACCTTTCTTTTTACCACTGCTTTTAATTAAATATTTCCACTTAACTATTTTAAACCTGATTGTAACACTGTAACTTTTATTATATTTTATGTTGCTTTCCAACGTTTTTATTGTTTTTCCCTGTTGCTTTTATGATTTATGTAAAGCACTTTGAATTGCCTTGTTGTTGAAAAGTGCTATACAAATAAACTTGCCTTGCCTCTGCTCTGCTCTGCTCTGCATGTGAGGTCAAGCACCTTGCCTACCCTGTTCCCTGGCCCTGTTGGGTCGACCTCTGGGTCGTCCACCTGAACTGTTTTGTTCCATTGTCCTGCTCTGCTGTTGGGCCGCCCGCCTTGGCATTCCCTGTCTTGCCCCCCTGTCTGCTCCCTGGACTGTCTGATTTTTGTTTTTTTTGGCCCTCCTCCTGTCCTCCCTCCACCAGCCCAGGTTTGACTTGTCCTCTCCCAATCCTCCCTCTGCCCACCCCTAGTTGGGTCTGGACTGTTTGTTTTTTTTGGGTGGGTTTTTGCTTTAGGAACATCAGCGGACGTTCCTTGGTGGAGGGGTACTGTCATGATCCTGTCCTGAGTTTCTCTGTGAGTCTGTTTATTTGTCAATTCTATATGTCAAGGTCTGTTGTGTTTTTGGATTTCTGTCCTGTCTGTGGTCTTGTATCCAGTCTTCTTGGTGTGCGTTTAGATTTGGTCCTGTCTGTTTATGTCTTGTGGACTTGGTCTACGTGGTTCAGTCTTCTGCTTGTTCTGTGTTGTGGTCGGATCGATCCTGTTATCTCGGTTTCTGCTTTAGTACTTGTTCAGTTCTGTTCCTGTCTCTCATGTGTTAGTTCTGTACCATCATGCTTGGGTTCTGTCTCTTTGCTTTTTTACTTAATTAATCTGATTCTGATAATTCTGCCTTAGTCTCTGTGTAGCCTTTATTATTGCATTCATCCACATCTTTAAGTTACTTATCATCTGTCTTGTCTCGTATCTTAGTTCCTAGTTCAGTGTCTTAGTTTTTAGTCCTGAACCTTTAATTCATGTCTTAGGTGTTTACTCCTGGTCCGACTTATCTCTAAACTCAGGAACTTTAGAAACTGCTGTAAAACCAATTATATGTTTAGACTGCTTTGCTTCCCTCAATCTTTATCAACTAACTTCAGTAATTTCTTAATTTCTTCATCTAAACCATCTACCTGCCTCTTAGACCCCATCCCGACTAGGCTGCTTAAAGAAGTTTTGCCCTTGGTTGGCACTTCTCTGCTGGATGTGATCAATCTGTCTTTATCAACAGGCTACGTGCCACAGTACTTTAAAGTAGCTGTAATTAAACCTCTTCTGAAAAAGCCCAACCTGGATCCAGACGTTTTATCCAACTATAGACCTATATCTAACCTTCCATTTCTCTCTAAGGTCCTGGAGAAAGCAGTCGCCAAACAGCTGTGTGACTTTCTACATAGCAATAGTTTATTTGAGGATTTTCAGTCAGGATTTAGAGCTCACCATAGCACAGAGACAGCACTGGTGAAAATTACTAATGACCTCCTAACTGCATCAGACAAAGGACTTGTCTCTGTATTGGTTTTACTAGATCTTAGTGCTGCATTTGATACCATTGACCATCAGATCCTATTACAGAGACTGGAACATTTCATTGGCATTAAAGGAACCGCTCTAAGCTGGTTTAAGTCCTATTTATCAGATCGATTTCAGTTTGTACATGTTAACGATGAGTCCTCCATGCATACCAAAGTTAGTCATGGAGTTCCACAAGGATCTGTGTCTTCAGGATGTTAAAAACTGGATGACCTGCAATTTTCTAATGTTAAACTCAGATAAAACTGAAGTTATTGTTCTGGGGCCTAAGCACCTCCGTGACGCATTATCTAAAGATATAGTTTCCTGGATGGCATCGCCTGGCCTCCAGCACCACTGTGAGAAATCTTGGAGTTATCTTTGACCAGGACATGTCGCTTCAACTCTCACATTAAGCAAATTTCAAGGACCGCCTTTTTTCACCTACGTAATATTGCAAAAATCAGGAACATCCTGTCTAAAAATGATGCAGAAAAACTAGTCCATGCATTTGTTACTTCTAGACTGGATTACTGCAATTCCTTATTATCAGGCTCTTCGAAAAGTCCATTAAGACTCTTCAGCTGATCCAGAATGCTGCAGCACGTGTTCTGACAGGGAACCAGTGAAAGAGATCATATCTCTCCTGTCTTAGCTTCTCTGCATTGGCTTCCTGTAAAATCCAGAATAGAATTTAAAATCCTTCTTCTCACATTCAAAGCTCTTAATGGTCAGGCACCATCTTATCTTTAAAGAGCTCATAGTACCTTACTACCCCACCAGAGCACTGCGCTCCCAGAATGCAGGGTTACTTGTGGTTCCTAGAGTCTCCAAAAGTAGAATGGGAGCCAGAGCGTTCAGCTATCAGGCTTCTCTCCTCTCCCATCACCAACATCACAACCCACAGCCAACACAACGCTGGCCACGGATACCCAGCCAGAGAGCCCCCCAGCCTGGAGGCCCTATACCCCACCTGTCCAACGACAGAACCAAGACCACAGGAGCAGCAGCCTATTGGACTGAACTATGCTGCGGCGGTGAGAAGATCCACAGCCCCGCCCCCCTCTGGTGAACTCAAAGACATATTATACATGCTAAACCTGCTCTGCTCTCGCCTCATATAGCTACATGGTGGTAATACGAGTCAATATCTGTGTGCTCTCTCTCTCTCTGTGCCCATCATCGGAGATTTTATTTAAACTGTCAGCTGGCTCTAACCAATTTTTTTTTACTTCATTTACTTCATTTACATGCACTGAGTGCCCCCCCCCCCTCTCTCTTACTCACTCACACACACACATACTGTACTGGCCTGCACCACGAAGTGAGTTTAACAAACCCAGGATATGTTTCCGTTATCTGGCTTCACTAACCCTAACAGTCGATCGGGACAAGCGGCACCAAGAAGCTGGTTATCAACTCGGTAAATGAACCCAGGGTTTCCCGATCCAGCCGGGTGCACGTTCACATAAAAGAGGCGGAGTTAGCAGCAGATGACCAAACAGACATGAACAGGTCCACTGTCAGCAGAGCGTCATATTTTACGATCGAGGATTAAACTGTAACACCACAGAAATACGACAGCAGCACGGCTGAAACTGACACATGCAGGGAGACAGAAAATCACAGTCAGTGTGAATGTCTAAATGAACAGGCGTAGTCTGTAATAATGTGTTGATAAAAAATATCAGCTTTCAGCTGGCTGTGTGTCGCGTTTCACATTAAAAGACTCGGCCGTTCTCCCTCACTTTAAAAAAAACTCTTCAAAAATCAGATTAATTTATTTAACACACTCAAAGTGTCCAAACATTGTTCTAAATTAACTTCATAAAGCAGTGAAACAGAAAAATCCCTTCATGCCATAAAATGAGCTCAAATAATGTTTTAAAGAATCTGAACATTTAAGCTGCTGAAAACTCCCCGTCCCTTTTGCGCCCACATCGCAAAATGTGGGACGGAACATGACTACAGTCTCTGTAGTCGGCCTTAGAAAGCTATACTAACCTAAATAGATAGAATACGTTCATATTAAAATTTATTATTTCAATACCAAACTGTTCATCATATTCAGCCTCACATAAGAAAAATAAAATCCATTTATTTAACGGCTGCGTCAGGCTGTGTGAAATGAACTGGGAGCAAATAAAAAACCTTAAAGACATTTAAAGGCAGTAAGTAGGCTGATCCTGCTGTACTGTAAAAACCTGTAGGCAACATTAGCCTGAGGCTTTTAATCAGTCTCTGTAGGATCGCCATAGTCAAGAGTTTCTCCACATCACTGCTGCAAACAGAAAGCAGCCTATTGGCTAAAACAGTCTGTGGGATTTCCTACAGATGGTGATGTCATTTTCCAGAGAGCTGATTGGTCAGTAGGCGGCATTTTCATAGAGTCAAACTCTTGTTCATTTTACTTCATATTTGCAACCGCATGTGAGGAGATCAAAACCATTGATCTGAAGCTCAATGCTGATGCTGTCATGTAAATAGTTTTCTAATCAACAATATATAATATATAATGATGTGGGTGGGAAAAAACTGTCTGTGTGTATGGGGAAGTCATTAAGTTGTGCATTTACAATTTTTTCCAATATCTTAGAAATAAAAGGTAATTTTGTGTCCATTTTTTTTTTAAAAGCTGCTGAATAACCGCATGCTTAAAACTAACTGGATCAACACCAGATGACAAACTAATATTCATAATAGACAGAATACTTGGGCCAATAGAATCAAGGACTCTCTGGGTCTGTACATAGTCAACGGCAGGCTACGAGGGGACTCTCTTGGAACAATAACAAATGGTTTGACATTGATTGCAAAAATTTAAGGAAAACTTTAAGGAAATGATCAAATGAAAAGCATAGGGACCCAGATAACCACAGCATACGCTGTCAATATGAGGCCACTCTGAAACAATACAAGTACACCCTAAAAACTAAGAAAGAACAACACAGCAAGAACCAGCTCTGTGAAACTGAGGAATCCTTAGAGTCCAACCAGTTCTGGGAGAAATGGAACAACCTAAACAAAACCCAGCAGGATGAATTGGCGATCCAAGATGGAAATACTTGGATTAATCACTTTAATAAACTATACAGTAATATTACAAAAAATGATACATGAGCAGAAACACAACAGACACAGCCAGCACTAAATCAAGATTACTGTGAGAAACCAAGCATCATTGAAAGATACAGCAGTACATATATTATTCTTTGGATTATTTTAATATAGTCTGTAGTCTCTTGAGTGAGGCATGTCCTAACTTTCTGTGGAGGAAGAAAAAGGGCAGGTGCTTGAGCCGTTTTTGATGCCTAAGTGTGCACATGCCTGCTGCTAATTTTCACAGCTCTACTTTAGGCTCAACAGTCAACAATCAACCACTTGATGTTTAATTGAACGCCATCTTCATTAGAAATAGCCAGAAAGTTGAGTTTCGGTGGTGGTGGTTTGTGTAGACTGTTAGTAAATTAGTCACATTCAGTTCAAGTGTGAAACAAGATTGATTTTTTAAAAGTTGAGTTAGCAATAGCTATATTAGCTTTATACGCGTTGACAGGCCCCCGCAGCTTGATACCCAAACCCTAACCTTCACAGGGGTGTGTGCCCAAACCTAAGTCAGTGTTTTCATGCATGTCGACTGGTGAACCCAACAGCTGTGTACCATCGGTTTTATGGCCTCATTACCACATTTAAAACCTTCAAAACATGTTAAGCATAATTATACCTCCTTAAACTCTAAAACCACCTTCAAGACCTTAAAAACATCTTGAACATGCTGATAACACATTAAACGTAAATACCACCTTAAAAATATCAAAATAAAACTACTTTAAGCCTTAAAACAACCTTAAACCACCTTTAAAAATGCTTACGAGCTTAAACCGCATGTTAAAAAACCTAATATCACCTAATCACCATGTTAAAAAGCACAGTACTACCTGAAAACCCCGTGTTAAAACTCTAGTACCAGCTTAAATATGCTGTAAAAAGCCCCTGTCTGTTTTAATGTTGATGACTGCAGCTGTATGTAACGCTTCATTTTCATCTTTTCCTTCATCTCCTTCCATGGAAATCTCCAAAGGAGTCCAATTAGAAAGCAGAGCAAAAAGATGTGAGCAGAAAGAAGAAAATGTGAGAGTGAAGCAGACTAAGCTGACTAACCGTCCTGCTGCTGAAGCAGTAAAAATCCATCCTTTAACAGAAAGTCTACCGAGGTTCCTTTCTAGAAGCGACCTCTCTTCCTCTGCTCTGTCTGTGGAAACACAATGAAGAAGAGCCAAACTACATGTTCACTGTCAGACTTCTCTGAAAGATCAAATGAAAGGCATCTGCCTGGAAAGGACAAGGGAATCCAAAGAGGTGGGAAACCCTGGAGTTTGCTTTCAGAAAGGAACAGATCAGGCAGCACAGGAAACAGAAGGAGCCCATGCAGTGGTCCATTTAGTGATTTTGGGCGACTCTGCTTCCTCAACATGTCGTCTTTTAGATTAGTGGGGGGAAATAAATATACATTTAGTAGTTTATTGTAGTTTGTTTCTGTAGATTTCTGCTAAACGTTAGCTTTCTAATGCTACATGTCCTCCTGTCGCTGTCTGCACCGTGTGGCTACAGGCCTCAGGAAGTAACCCCCCGGCCCCCCCCAGTTCACTCTGAGGTTTCTTTCCTCTACAGTCCACAGGGAGAAAAGAGACTCAGAGACTTTGACAGTAAAATAATAAAATGTTGGATTAACACTCACCCTGCCTCAGCCTTCAGTTCTCCTCCTTCTGCTCTGTCGACTCAAAATGGAGTCTGAACTGACTGAACTCTTTCTGCTTCAGGTTCCTTCCTGTTCTCGCCTGCTGCTCCTCCTCTCTGCATTTACAGGAAACCAGCTGAGTTCCTCTGTGTGTGTTTAACATGATGTGTTTATGAGCGTCTCTCTCTGTCTGAACAGGCTGAATTAACATAAGTTTGCTCAAAATTCAGAGATGACTTCAGAAATTTTAGGACAGATAAATTATTTTTCTAAAACAACACCAGTATTTAGAGAACCATCACCAACTAAAGTGAAAATAGATGAATTTGTTTGTAATAAAATGAGATTATTTTTTAATCTGCAGACCAATTAAAGGGGCTGTATGTAGTTTTTCTACATACAGGGGTTGTAATCTGACATTAAAATGATCCACCTGCCGGGTTTGGCCATTAACCCTGAAGGCAGGTATTCCTATTCAAAGGCTCCGGGTCGGATTTTCCGCAAAATCCAGTGACTGACACCAGCATGCGCGCTCCCGAGCCTCTTGCTGTGTCTACTTTGCACTCAGCAGCAGCGACACTGCAACTTACGACATGGAGTCTAACACTAAGACCTAAGACCTGCTCCCAGCACAACACAGACGCCAACATAAACTAAACTTGTCAAAGCCTGCAAGACATGATGTAACGGTAAAAAGCTAATGTGGAGTGATTTGTTTACTATCCCACAGTGATGCAGCCACGAGCAGCTAGCTAACACTACAGTAGCTCAGACCCGCCGCTGTTTGCTTCGTAACGTTCAATTTAGATTTACTGCCTTTTACTGATGGGTACACAGCTTTTCCACCTCTCAGTGCTGTAGCTAACATGACCCACATAATATACAACCCAGAGGAAGAAGAGCCATCCGCTAACACTAGTTAGTAAGTAAATTTACTTACTGCGGTCTGACTGTTATAAAGTGTGACGCAGTCTTATAATATTCAGTCCAGCTCTCTACCCGTTTCAACACGCTTACCGCAGTACGTCAGCACGTATAGAGGTGTTTGTTTGATTTTGCCAGAAGAGTCGGGGGTTTAGTGTTTAAAGTTTTGAGAAAATGGATGAAGGTTTTAAAACTGTAAAAGATATGAAGATATGAAAATAATTTAATTGATGAAGCTTTTGCTTCAGCCCTTTCAGTCAGTGTTTCCTGTTTGTGTTTACACTGTGATATGTTTACAGTCATTGTTTTATGATGATGATGAAATAAACAACAACAACTTGTCTGTCAGACAAAAAGGCCTGATGGGAAATAATTCCTGTATATAAAAGCACAGAACAGGAACGCTGATCTTCATACAAACAAAGTATTTAAACGTTCAGCATCAGAAACAGGAAACGTTTCTCCCGACTCCCCCTCAGATCTCCGTCACCCTGAGAAGAACTAAACATGTTAAAAACAGTCCTGCTGCAGTAACGTGTTTCTTCTTCTTCTAAAGTCACCATCAGAGTTTCTCAGCTGTTTGACCTGATGCTCCTCTGCCTGTTGCTGCAGCTGCATCTTCTCTGTCCATCAGTGAAGCTCTGCCTCCATCTAGTGGCTGAAACAAAGAACAACACTCTGTCAGCTCTCAGTTGAACCCTGGTCCCCCTTCAGGTGGTGGTTTTCGTTTGTTTTCTGTTGTCGATTTTGTTTTGGACAGAGTTCGAGCTGGTAATAATGTGCATGTTTCAGCAGCACAGTCACGGTGTGGAGAAAATGTTCAGCTGTCTGCAGAGTCAAGAGAGGATCAGGAACCCAACGTCATATCTGAAACTGAGGCGGCAAAATGAATTAAATTTCCATCAGATGTTTGATATGATATACATGAAACTCAACATACGTCCATAAGGACATTGAGCAGCGGACCACAATCCATTAGCCAGATCAACTGGACCAGATATCATATGTGATCACTCAGAGGAAAGAGAGCCAGGACAGGAGCCATGCTGGCCAAGCAACGGAAATCTGAGACTGTTCGGCCCACATCTTTACCTGGTCCATCAACATCCCGGATCAAGCACTCGGAGGGTGGTCCGTGTTCCAAGCTGTCAGCGCAAGACTCTGGCGAGATGAGAGGAGGTGGACTTCGATGACGCTTTGGTGCTCAAACAGTCAGAGCGAACCCTGTTTATTGTTATTATGTAATTTATATGTAGCTTTGGCAATATTGTTGTTATACATTCATGTCAATAAAGCTGAATTTGAATTTATTGTGAAGATGAAACCAGGTTATCATCTTGTTGCTTCTGTTTACATTCGGATTTTAAAAATACACTGCAGAATGTTGTGGGTGGACACGTGTCTGCATATGGATAAAATGTAAATGCTCCGTACTTGTATAGCACCTTTCTGGTCTTTTCGACCACTCAAAGCGCTTTTACACTACTTCTGCATTCACACACTGAGCCTAAGTGCTCAAACAGAAACACACACATGGTTTAGAGGCATTTCGGGGTTCAGTGCCCAAGGACACTTTGGCACACAGCCTGGGGGAGCCGGGGATTGAACCGCTGACCTCAGAACCAGCTCTACTAAGCTCTTCAGCAGTCGGACCTGCAGGAGCTCATCTGTTGGGTCGGACCAAAGGGGCCGGCCTTCACTCCCCACGTGCATCAGTGATTCTTCATCAACTCTGAGGACACAGTGTTCACCTGCTGCCTGACAGTAACCATGGCAACCAGATATTTAGTGCCGTTAACGTCTCCTGTCAGTGGTCATAATGTTCTGGCTGATCGGTGTAAATGACTGTATGCAGCCAGTTGTTTTATTTTATATGTTATCATATTTTAATTCACATTTAATTACCTGATAAGTTCTGTGTGTCGCATGAAACCTTCTGTTCTGTGTAGAACTTGTGTTGTGTAACGATTAATAAACAACCTTTTACTTTGGACAAGTTGGAAACAACGGAGGGAGTTTAACTGGTCTGTCTTTTGATTCCACCTAAAATCAGCAGTTAAACTACTTCGACACATCGGCCCTGTGGAGACGATGTAGAAGAAACCACACAGATTATGTTACATCCCAGCTTCTGTGGGGAAAAGAGACGCACACATAAACCAGATGTTCCAGCTCAAAGGAAGTTATTTATTCAACAATCTAGAAATGGAAATAGGCAGGTGATTAATATAAGATTCCTTTGAATCGAAGCTACTTGTAATGAGCATATTTGTTCACTCAGCCTGTTTCTTTTGTTTTTTAATTTACTGCGACTTACTTAACACTCCTGCATTGATGCTTCTGTGTACAGTTGTTGACTTGGTACCATTCTATGACATTTAAACAGAAAAACAGACTGTTGCCTGTGAGTGACTGTAGGACTGTTAGATGTTCCACACAGATTCCTGAGGAACGTTCACCCTTCAGACAGAAACACAAACACAAACAGAAGCTGCACAGATCAATACAAAGTCAGTGGAAAGATGCTGATGTCCACGTGAGATGAAAAGGTGAAAGACAAACAACAATAAGATGTTTGGTTCTTTCTTTTCATTTGGCTTTAAAGGTCTTTGATCACACTTTTAATTAGACCCGTTGTCCTGGTGACAAAAAGCTTCTGTCTGTTGTAGTTCATGTTTGAAGACACGACCTCTTAGAATTGTTTTTCCAAGTCCGAGTTTAGCTCCATCACTTGTGACGCTTTCAGATTCAAAGCCCTTTTACTGGAAACACTTAAAAACTTCTGATTCAAAGATTACAATAAGTAATGTGAGACCGCCATCATCATCATCATCATCATCATCATCACAGATTCTTGCTTTTGCTTCATCTGAACTTCAGCACTCTTGAAAGGCAGGGATCCACCTCACAGAGAGCCGCGATCAGGACTGAACTGGCCTCAGTTCCCTTTCCTCGCACCGTGTCGATCAGGTCTCGAGCTTTATCTGCTGCGGCTTTTGTTCTGACTGACTGCATTTCTCCATCATTTATAACGCCACGCTCAAGGAGTTTATCCAGAAGCTGGTTCAGAACAGGTTCAGACACTCTGCTCACAAACTGTGACCGAGCTGAGAGCAGCCTCTCCTCTGCTGGGACGCTGTCCTCTGCTGGGACGCTCCTCTGTGGAGGTCTTGAATCTGGAAGATAACCAAGGAAAATACTTTTATTTAAAACACAGCTCTCTTAGAAATTACATTTTAAAGTTCAACTGAAATTCTGTTTCCTTCTGCTGCAGCAACCTTTCTGCTCTGTAAGTCACTTCCTCTCCTTTCAGGAAGAAAATCCGGGGACAGATTCATACTTCATGGTTTCATGACGGCGCCCCAGTCTTTGTAGGAATCCCTCGATAAATCATTAGTTCTCTGTTTAAGTACAACTTATTTCCTCACAGCCAATCACATTGTGCATAAAGCATGACGTCACTGGACTCTTTTGCTTTTGTCTCACTTATTTAATCAATATTAGAAAAGGAAGCACGGGAGAACTGGGGTCAGAGCTAAGCTGGACATAAGGCTGTACCCCCACCCAGCTTGGTCCTGGCTAATGAAAAGGAAATAACATGGACTAAACAAGACTCAGGCTAAACCGGAAAACAGAGTCTGTTGTCCCAAATCTTTACAGAAGCCTCCATCTCAACATCCAGGATAAAGATATTGCACTCGACGGGTGGACCATGTTCCGACAGATCAGGAGACTCCTGGAAGACGAGAGTTTTAAAGTTCAGGTGCCGACCTTATGATCTTCATGCTGCAGAGCAGGAAGAGGTTTGCTATGAACCTTCACTGTAAGTATCAGGTTATTTAACTGACATTATTTTAATTGACATGAAGGTAAATAGTTAAAACTTATGTTTAATATAATGTATGAAAACATTACATCTTACATCTATCTAATCTTTATGTGGAATATTTCTGACACATTAAAGTGCAGATGTTGATTTTGAACATGAGTTTAAGACTGATGATTTTTTTCCTGTAGAGCACTTTAAGGCTCATTTCTGTGACTTTAGAAAACAGGATGTCCTTGTTAGTGGGTTAGTGAACGAGGCCCTTTGCAGTGGCAGAAGATGGACCCTGGCTCTCCCTGATCTGGGGTCACTTCATCTCACATCTGGGAAAGCAACAAATGTTTGTTAACACTGAACTGGCTTCAGTGCAACTCTGATGACGCCGTCGGCCTTTCAAAGTCTTTTACTGCGTGGGTTTTAGAGGATACTGTATCCTCTAGGATACAGGGACAGGGGCAAACACCTGGCCCGGGAGTTTGGCCCTGGTCAGCCCGCTCTCCGGAGCAAGCATCTGTCGGGGCCTCTGGGTCTTTAGAGACCTTTAGTTCTGTATTCCTATTTATGCAAGTACACAGGATGCAAATCCTAAATGCACCAGAGATCAGTTCAAAAAGTCACTGTGTGTGAAAGTCAAAGCCCTGAAAGCTGTGAGGCTGCCAATCACAGTGTGATCGGCTGAGAGTCAAAATACAGGAAACTCAAAATCCTTCACTTGTAAGTGAAGAAGAGTTAATCTGAGAAGAGCCCACATGTAGCTGTGGGTAGGTGGCAGCTCCTGCAGCTAAAGGCTCTTTAATCCTCCAGATAAACTGATGCTGCTTCGACTAAAGCTCATCGAGTTCTGCTGTCTTTGCTTTCACTCAGCATCTCACAGAAAGTAAAACATAATTAAACTTTATTTAAATGAAAGCAGTGAGCTTCTGAACTGAGACACCTTGTTCTTTAAAAGTATCGTGTCGCCTGCACCAACCTGCTTTTCTAAGAGAGAAAAGTTAAAATAAAACAAAACTGACCTTCTGGTCCTGAGCCGGACTCTGGCAGACTCTGCACCAGGTCTTTCCTGGGTATCTCCTCTAAGACCTTCCTGGTCACCTTCAGAGCTCCATCAGGTTCAAAGGCGTTCACCATCAGATCCACGGTGTCCCGCCTGTCTGCCGTCTCCAGCTTGGATGCTTTGATGGGCTGGTATCCTCCCAGCATGTCAGGCTGCTTCAGACACCATTTAAACATCTTGAATTCGTCCTCTCTTAAATCCTCCAGAGTCTTCAACAGGTCCTTTGTCGTCATCGTGGCTCCCTGCTAAAGTCAGACAGTAAGTTAGACCTGAAGGAAAACTAACAAATGTACCAGAGCAGCAGCAGGAGCTCTGATTGGCCGACAGGAGCTGCGTTTGTAGTCTGTAGTCTTTGTGTTTGAGTCTGTCCAGTCAGAGCTGCTGCTGCTGCTCTGTGGACTCTGTGGTCCTTTTAAAGAGGCGCACTGCTTCACTTCTTTCAGTTAGAGAGCCACCTGTGAGTCAGAGCGCTGAAATGAAGCGGTGCATGTTAGCAGGAGGCTGATGAACTGTCAGATTCCTTCATTCAGAAGGATTTTGTTCTGTTAGCTTTTGTTTTGTGTTAAAAACTGACACCAGGAGTTAGTTTGTGACGACTTTGTAATGAGAACAGCTTCTTTGGCTTTGACTAACAGTGAGCCAGCTGTGAATCGATTTTCGTATAGTCCCCCAAATATTAGAGAAATGGCGGAACAAAAGAACTGCAGTTTGAGGGGGTCATGCAGGTCTGACTGTAGAGACCCCTCTGCTAATCTAATGTTGTCTCCAGATCTAACAAGCTGCACTGCTATTCTTTGCATTTTGTGTTAAATCGGGCAAACAGCAAAGCTTTATATAAAGTCTGTGTAAAGGCTTTAAACAGGAGGGCAGATTCACCCTGGTGTTGTGAAAATGTCAGACCACAGTGGCGAGAACACGTCACCTTTAATCAAAACAAGTGGAGAGTTCTGCATGGAGCACTAACAGGTAATGCTTTTGTTCCTGACTTGAATCCTGTTGTGGGTCATTGATGCCCTTTATGTTGACTGAGGGAGACAGTGTTTCATGTCTTCAGCAGTGTGAGAGGCTACGGCCGCTATTTGTTGTCTTACAGTCATTTTGGGTTTGTTTTAAACTTTATCAATTTTATTTTGGGTTATAAAAATGTGAAGAAGCTGCGTTTCAAATCATAAACTTCCTACTTGGACAACAAAGATAAGAATAAAACTGAGCTATTGTGGTGACTGTGTGATTCTGAATGATGCCTAAATGAGGCAGTAAGCTGAACTGGGCCGACCCTTGTCCTGTGTTTCTTTTCATGCATTATTTGAATAAGCAGCTGTCCAATATTACAGTTTGCTCTCTGCCAGCTTGTTGTGATTGGTCATCTGCTGCTAACTCCGCCTCTTTTACGTTACACGCTGTACACTTAACAGAACAAAGAGGCCAAAGCTGCAGCTCCAAATATCTGAATATGTGAAAAAGTTATTTTTAAGATTAAAAGTGAAACTTTATTCTACATTCATTACATATCAAATGAAATATTCCTGCCTTCTTGAAAACGGCTGAAAAAGGTTACAGTGAGAAATGGCGGGCAAAAACATCGTTTTTTCATGCAGTGGTCCATTTTAGTGATTTTGGGCGACTTTGCTTCCTCAACATGTCGTCTTTTAGATCAGTGGGGGGAAATAATACTAATACATTTAGTAGTTTATTGTGGTTTGTGCAGTTTTCTGCTAAAAGTTAGCTTTTTAATGCTAAATATCCTCCTGCTGTCGCTGTCTGCACCATGTGCCTACAGGCCTCAGGAAGTACCCCCCGCCCCCCCCCCCGCCCCCGCCCCCCCCGCCCCCCCGCCCCAGGTCCCTCTAACGTCTCTTTCCTCTACAGTCCACAGGGAGAAAAGAGACTCAGAGACTTTGACAGTAAAATAATAAAATGTTGGATTAACACTCACCGTGTCTCAGTCTTCAGCTCTCCTCCTTCTGCGCGGAGTCTCAACTGACTGAACTCTTCCTGCTTCAGCTTCCTTCTGTTCTCAGAGCTCCTCCTCCCCTCTGCATTTACAGGAAATCAGCTGAGTTCCTGTGTGTGTGTATAACATTTCTGAGGGTCTCTCTGTCGGCACAGGCTGAATTAACATGAGTTTGCTGAGATGCACCGACGTGGAATTTCAGGACAGAAAATTTATTTTCACAACACCAGTATTTAGAGAACCAGTATCACCAACTAAAGGGAAAATAGATGCATTTATTGTAAACTTGTTTGTAGTAACCTGGGATTATTTTTTAATCTGCAGACCAATTAATGTCAGAGCTTCTCTCCTTCCTGACAGCCTGTATCTGCTAACTCTGCCTCCTGTTGGACTGGCTGATGTTACCTGAAGCTGTTGGACTGTATGGAGTGTTTCCTGATAATATTGCCTAAAGGAAGCATATATAAAGTGAAGAGGATTGGTCCGAGCACAGATCCTTGTGGAACTCTATGACTAACTTTGGTATGCATGGAGGACTCATCGTTAACATGTACAAACTGAAATCGATCTGATAAATAGGACTTAAACCAGCTTAGAGCGGTTCCTTTAATGCCAATGAAATGTTCCAGTCTCTGTAATAGGATCTGATGGTCAATGGTATCAAATGCAGCACTAAGATCTAGTAAAACCAATACAGAGACAAGTCCTTTGTCTGATGCAGTTAGGAGGTCATTAGTAATTTTCACCAGTGCTGTCTCTGTGCTATGGTGAGCTCTAAATCCTGACTGAAAATCCTCAAATAAACTATTGCTATGTAGAAAGTCACACAGCTGTTTGGCGACTGCTTTCTCCAGGACCTTAGAGATAAATGGAAGGTTAGATATAGGTCTATAGTTGGCTAAAACGCCTGGATCCAGGTTGGGCTTTTTTCAGAAGAGGTTTAATTACAGCTACTTTAAAGTACTGTGGCACGTAGCCTGTTGATAAAGACAGATTGATCACATTCAGCAGAGAAGTGCCAACCAAGGGCAAAACTTCTTTAAGCAGCCTAGTCGGGATGGGGTCTAAGAGGCAGGTAGATGGTTTAGATGAAGAAATTATTGAAGTTAGTTGATAAAGATTGAGGGAAGCAAAGCAGTCCAAACATATAACTGGTTTTACAGCTGTTTCTAAAGTTCCTGAGTATAGACTTAAGTCGAGTGCCAGTTGAGGGCAGGTCTTGGTGGATTTTGTTTCTAATAGCTAGGATTTTATCATTAAAGAAGCTCATGAAGTCGTAACTACTGAGAGCTATGGGAATACTTTGCTCAATAGAGCTGTGACTTTCTGTCAGCCTGGCTACAGTGCTGAAAAGAAACCTGGGGTTGTTCCTATTTTCCTCTATTAATGACGAGTAGTACGCTGCTTTGGCATTACGGAGGGCCTTCCTATAAGTTTTAAGACTATCTTGCCAACTTAATTGAAAATTTTCCAGTTTGGTAGAACGCCAATTCCTCTCGAGTCTCTGTGATATTATTTTCAGTAGTTTCAGTATTATACCATGGAGCTAACCGTCTTTGTTTTAGTATTTTCTTTTGTAGAGGGGATACAGAGTCAAGTGTTGTTCGCAGCGAGCCTGCAGCACTATCAACAAGATGATCGACTTTGGAGGGACTGAAATTCGCGTAAGAGTCGTCTGTTAATTTGATACCTGATAGTGAATTTAGAGCCGATGGGATCGCATCCTTAAATTTAGCTATAGCCTATCAGACAGACATCTTGTATAGAAATTTTTTGCCCAATGGAGGGTAGTTCAGCAGTACAAGCTCAAAAGTTATCAAACAATGATCAGATAAAGAGGGATTCTGTGGGAACACTATTAAATGTTCAATTTCAATACCATATACCAGAACATGGTCGAGGGTGTGATTAAAACAGTGAGTCGGTTCATGAACACTCTGAGAGAAGCCAATTGAATCTAATAGAGAGATAAACGCAGTACTAAAGCTGTCATTCTCTACATCCACATGAATATTAAAATCCCCTACAATAATAACTTTGTCCGTTTTAAGGACTAAAGTTGACAAAAACTCTGCAAATTCAGATAAGAATTCAGAGTACGGCCCAGGTGCTCAGTACACTATAACAAATAGAATTGGTTGCAGTGATTTCCAGCTTGGGTGTGAAAGACTCAGAACAAGGCTTTCAAATGAGCAATAATTTAGTTTAGGTTTAGAGCTGATTACTAGGCTAGAGTCAAAGATAGATAGGGCCTAAGCACCTCCGTCACGCATTATCTAAAGATATAGTTTCCCTGGATGGCATCGCCCTGGCCTCCAGCACCACTGTGAGAAATCTTGGAGTTATCTTTGACCAGGACATGTCGCTTAACTCTCACATTAAGCAAATTTCAAGGACCGCCTTTTTCACCTAATGTAATATTGCAAAAATCAGGAACATCCTGTCTAAAAATGATGCAGAAAAACTAGTCCATGCATTTGTTACTTCTAGACTGGATTACTGCAATTCCTTATTATCAGGCTCTTCGAAAAGTCCATTAAGACTCTTCAGCTGATCCAGAATGCTGCAGCACGTGTTCTGACAGGAACCAGTAAAGAGATCATATCTCTCCTGTCTTAGCTTCTCTGCATTGGCTTCCTGTAAAATCCAGAATAGAATTTAAAATCCTTCTTCTCACATACAAAGCTCTTAATGGTCAGGCACCATCTTATCTTAAAGAGCTCATAGTACCTTACTACCCCACCAGAGCACTGGCGCTCCCAGAATGCAGGGTTACTTGTGGTTCCTAGAGTCTCCAAAAGTAGAATGGGAGCCAGAGCGTTCAGCTATCAGGCTCCTCTCCTGTGGAACCAGGTTCCAGTTTGGGTTCGGAGGCAGACACCGTCTCTACATTTAAGAGTAGGCTTAAGACTTTCCTTTTGATAAAGCTTATAGTTAGGGCTGGCTCAGGTGAGTCCTGAACCATCCCTTAATTATGCTGCTATAGGCTAGACTGCCGGGGGATTTCCCATGATGCACTGAGCTCCTCTCTCCTCTTCTCTCTTTCTCTCTGAGTGCAACCTCATCCCATTAATGCATGTTACTAACTGGACTTCTTCCCTCTCCCGTGGTCGTGTGCTTCCCCCTCCTGTCACTTCCTGCGGGTGTTGCTGGCTCTGGAGCTGTGGAGTCTGGATCTGTGGTTGGGAGTCTCCTGCTGCCCCCGTGTTCCTGCTCGACGCCCTCTGCTACAGTTGCAACTGCTGTTACTAGTCCTATTGCTATTATTACTGTTATTATTATTATCATTAACATTACTATAAATATCTGTACCATTTTTCATTCAGTCTATAGCAACATTACCTTTACTGTCTGTACCTCGATGTGTATACTGTGTAGGCTGCCTCCCTCTGCTCACTCTCTCTCTCTTGCTCTCTCTTGTGAGTCTTACTGCTGAATCATTAATAGCTGCAAGCATGTAGGCCTGGGCTGACTGTGGAAGTATCGGGCATGTTAGTCTCTTTCTTATAATATTAAAATATTGATATTAATATTATTATCATAAGAAGCCAGCTGTTTGCGACCTAACCTTTCTTTTCTCCGTGAGAGGGAAGAAAAGCTGCTGAGAGCCCCCAGCTGTATGTGCATGGATCATGTGTAGTCAAATGTTCATCCAGGCAGAGGGAACGCTCACCAACCGTTCACAGCGCGTCGGCCGTACAAGCGACACAACCAGTTCGTACGGAGTGTGGGGCGGACCAGGGACAGGAGATCACGGAGCGACCGGCCCGCTGTGGACGGTCAGGGGAACGTTCCCTCTGGCTGGATGAAGGCTTCTGAATTTACCCATGGATCCATTACGATAGAGAAATATAGAAACTAATGGGAATAAAGCAGCTGTCAATATTTTAGAGACCAAAAATATATATTCAGAATATTTCTGAATAAAATTCTTGACATATAGCAGATGTGAGACATTGTTCCACTTTTCATTCATCATTCTTGAAACAACTTCAACAACTCCTAATCAAACAACAGGAAACCAAGCTAGACAAGGACACATGAGACTGTGAACACTACAAAATAAAACAGGAAGGAAAGCAAGGACAGAGTTACAAAAGTAAAACAGAAAACAGGGAACAACTGCAGAACAGATCAAAACCAGGGCGGGGAACAGAGACAGGAAAGAGGACTACACTACCATGGAGACATTGGACTAAGACACAGACACAAGGAGAGGACAGACAGGGCTCAGTGATCACAGGGGGAGCAGACAGAAACTAACAACAACCAAACAGAGAAACAGACGAAACAGAACACAAGAAGGACGTTTACATTTATTCAGTTTGCTGAAGCTTTTATCCAAAGCGACTTACATGTCAGAGGCCACACGCCCCTGAAAGGGTTAAGTCTTGCTCAGTGACACATTGGTGGACATGTCACAGTGGGGAGGCATGCATCCACTGTTCCATCCCCACAAACACAGAAGTACACATACCAGGAGTAACACTAGAACATGAACCAAGGCACTGGACTAAAAACGGAGGCAAAGAACTAAAACGCAGGACTAAAAACTAAGAGACAGATCATAAGTAAACATGCGAATGGAGTCACGTGGGTACGGCGAACAAGATGGCGGCTGATTAGGGAGCCTCTGCTCTCCGACACTACTTTTGAGACAATATCGAAGCATAGGCTCAGGTTTTATTATAAATTACCCTCGCCTCGAAGAGTAAACGGACGGCGCATTATGGAGAACTGAAACATTCGGGTTCAAGCGAGATGGCCACATCGAAATATTTCAAAGACACGGGCGGTAAGGCTACCCGAAGAAGCCCTCCACGTGAAGACGAAGGCCCAACAGGTCACCCACCTCCCAGTCTCGACGGTCTGTTTAAAGAAATCGCTAAAATGAGCAGCACACTGCAGAGTGTTGCTACAGATGTCTCAACTATTAAAGAAACGACAACGGAGTTGAAAGCGACAGTGACGTCTATGCAACAGAATCTGGCGGAAGTAGAAACACGCATTGAGCGCCTAGAGGAGACCTCAGAGCGGCTACACAGATGGTGACGAGAGAAACAAGCTAGTGGACGCAATGTGGGACCGCATTCAAGCCCTGGAAAATCACAGCAAAAGGAACAACGTGAGGCTCATAGGCCTGAAAGAGACTTTTGGGACCAATGGGACATTGTTGAGCTGTGTCCAGAAAATTTTGACGGAGGGGCTGGGGGTCCGGGCTGATGCCGGTTTGAGGTGGAGAGCGCACATCGGTTGCTCGCACCGTTGCCCGACCCGGAGCGGCCCCCACGGCCAGTGCTGATACGGTTTTTGAGACAGTCTGCGAGAGACAAGGTGATATCGGCGGCTAAGGAAAAACGGGGCTTCGTGTGGGAAGGATGTCGACTGTCTGTATTCCCCGATATGACAAAAGAGTTGGCGGAGAAGAGGAAAACCTTCACCCCCGTGAAGCGCAAACTGCAAGAGCGGGAGGTGAAGTACACGCTGGCCTTCCCGGCCACATTGAGGTTTAGGTGGCGGGGGAAGAATGTGAGTTTCACTACGGCAACAGCGGCGGAAAAATTCATCGACGACAACGACCAAGGTGATGACTAAACAGAGGGTAATAAGCGGATATTTAACGTTTGTATGGAAGAGACATGTTGTGAAGACGGGTGTCGGAGGAGAGGGACCCGTCTGGCAGCTGCCAAGGACGAAGGATTTCAAGCGGGAGGAGCGGTAACCCACGGACCAGATAAGGTTTTATTTTACTTTTTCTTTTTTTAGGCTGCATATGTCAGCTACGGGACTGTCAGACTTTTTCTGGCCTGAATTTAGGTTTTTGACTTTGGTTATGTTTTTTCGTTTCTGTATTTTGTACTGGAAACGTTCTTTTTCCAGGTTAAATGTTAGCGTTCATGTTTTGTCAGAGTACAGGATTTTTAACTATGAGAACACATAAGGCATAAACATAGCCCCGCAGATGAACAGTGATTCAAACAGGAACAGTGAGGTAGACATAGGAAGGGAGGGCCATCTGGACAAAGATGATTAAGAAATGTATTAAATATATGTATATATATACGAAACGGAGTTATGATCTTGGTTAACAGGGGGAAACACTTTGTGTTGCTTAAAGAAGTTAAAGATACGGAGGGACGAATGATATGTGTCCAAGCATTAATAGAAGGTATGCAGGTGATACTGTGTAATATTTATGCGCCTAACAAGAGAGACCCACACTTCTTTCATGAAGTCAACAGGGTTTTAGGGGAGATGGACGGGCAAATTATCTTGGCAGGAGACTTTAACCAAGTGATGGACCCTATATTAGACAAAAGTCAGTTTAAAGGTCCACTGATGACCAAAGATAGGGAAGCAATTCATATGTTAAAAGGCAACATGGCGCTTGTGGATGTCTGGAGGCTTAGGTAGCACAGCTACCTGTTGCTAACAGTTAGCTCACCAGCTCGTTACTGAATCAAAGTCAGACTTTTAAACCTATCCAATATAAACATGCTAGCTCGATAGTGAGAACTAACAGCTGGGTTAGTTGTTTATTTTCATAACGATAAAGTCAAATGTTTTCTTTCCCCTGACGTGAGCCGCTGCATCGCTGCTCTCCGCTCGTCACACTGTGCTCGTCCTCCAGCAGGCAGATGCCCCCCCACCCTGAGCCATGGTTCTGCTCGAGGTTTCTGCCTCTTAAAGGAAGTTTTTCCTTGCCTCTGCCGCCTAGTTCTGCTCTTGGTGGGAATGGTGCTATATAAATAAAATTTAATTGAAATTGAATTGAACTGAATATCTTCTCAATACACAAAAGTGAAATTATTAATTTGTCTGTGAGTTTAACGCTCTGATAGTGCAGGATACAAAACTTTTTATGAAGCGTGCCTTTTTGTAGAGCAGCTGTCTGAATCTACGGCCAGATGGGAGAAGGGTGAAGCATGTGTTGAGAGGGTGGCTGGGATTTTGTACTATGGTAGTTGCTGTTCGAGCAGTGGCAGTATTATTGAGAGCCAATAGGTTAGCAGTGGGAAGACCTATTATTTTGGAGGAGGTGTTGGTAATTTTAAGATGCTTATTCTTATTGGTGACAGAGAGCATTGTGAAGTAGCAGGTAGCACAGTACAAGAGGATGGGTTCAACTACGGTACAGAAGAAGCCGTAGAGTCCTGAGCTTACGAATGACAAAAAGTCTTTGTTGAAAGTGGAAAGATTGCAGTTGACCCCTCCCACCCCGGACACAAACTGTGTCAGACTCCCTGGCAGGAGGCCGCGGTCCATCAGGACCAAAACCTCGCGCCACAAAAACTGCTTCTTCCCGTCTGCAGCCTCATTAACAAGGCCCGGGCCCCCACTGACACTCCCACCTTTCAAATAATACAAATGTCTCTTCACATGTAAACAATCGCATTGACTGCTATCATTGCAGAAACTGTGATTGCTGCCGAAGGTGAAAACATCAGGCCACTGCCAGTGTTCAAGGTGTGTTCATATATTTACATGGTAAGAACGATTTAAGTTTGTAAATATTTCTTTATTTAAATTCTTTGTGATACTATGTAAAATATGGCTTTCTTTTACAGTATATTTTCAGCTTACTTACTGAGTAAATAGTGTTGTTTTACATTGTAACTGTAGTTACCCAAAAGGGGTGGAAAATCTATTGCAGATTATAGGGTAAGATCCCGGTAATAATACACAAGGCTTCCTTTTACACTACAGGTTCACTTTACTTTAGTTACTACTTTACTACTTTAGTTAGTTAAGTTGCAGAACACACATGGTAAAAGTTAGTGATTTCATAAATGTATAACCGGTAGCAGAGGATGTGGTCAGAGTCTGGTTTTACCGTGGAAATAAACAAGGCTTCCTTCCGCAGCACAGTTTCATTTTACTTACCAAGTAAATTGCCATGCTTTCCTTGGTTTCCTCGGCAGGACATACAAGGTGCAAATTTGTGATTACATGGAAAAGGATATGATCTATTGCAGATTATATGGTACGATTCTGGTAATACCATGGAAATAAACAAGGCTTCCTTTTACAGTAAAGTTACACTTTAATTACTGAGTAAATTGTAAAAACATCTGCAAGAACATACCCTGTATTTAAGATGTACCGTTACACTATGGGAAAACAGTTCCTGCAGGGTAGTTACCAGGTGTAAGGTAATATTTATTTGATAAACCCTGTATAAATGGGTGTAGCTATGAACAACAACTATGTAAGACGAGGTAATTTATTGGAAACTATCTTCATTTTGAGATAAATAAACATGGACTGTTACCAACATAATGCTTGGATAACTACAAACCTAACTTGAATTGATGGATAATAGTGGAGGTGTTTCTAAAAATTGTCTGCCTACATTCTGAGGAAATACACAATTAAATCAGAGTTATTACCAACCTAAACAGGTTATAGGTACGCAGTATGCAGTTGAGTTGATATTTAATAGTGGTGCGTTTTCCCTGGTAGTTTCTTTGTAATTGCATACATTCACATTTATTCATTTAGCTGATGCTTTTACTCAAAGCGACTTACAAATGCTATTTATCAATTGGTAATTATCAATAACCCACAATAACTTACTCTATATTTACCAGGTAAATACCTGGTATTTAGTTTGTACTTTCTCTGTATTTACATTCTTGTTACCTGTGGTAATTATCAATAACCCGTTATAACTTACCAATAGTTAGGGGACTGTAAAAGGAAGGGTTACATATCATGGTGGCGTAGTCTTTGTTTGTGAATCAGCATTTTAACTACTTAACACATCGGCCCTGTGGAGACGATGTGGCTGCGTAGAAGAAACCACACAGATTATGTTACATCCCAGCTTCTGTGGGGAAAAGAGACGCACACATAAACCAGAGGTTCTTGCTCAAAAGGAAGTTATTTATTCAACAGACATCTAGAAATGGAAACGGACAGGTGATTAATAAGATTCCTTTGAATCGAAGCTACTAGTAATGAGCATATTTGTTCACTCACAGTCTGTTTCTCTTATTTGTTTTTTTAATTTACTGCTACTTAATTAACACTCCTACATTGATGTTTCTGTTTACAGTTGTTGACTTTAAACAGAAAAACAGACTGTTGCCTGTGAGTGACTGTAGGACTGGACTTGTTAGATGTTCCACACAGATTCCTGAGGAACGTTCACCCTTCAGACAGAAACACAAACAGAAGCTGCACAGTTGAATATAAAGTCAGTGGAAAGATGCTGATGTCCACGTGAGATGAAAAGGTGAAAGACAAACAACAATAAGATGTTTGGTTCTTTCTTTTCATTTGGCTTTAAAAGGTCTTTGATCAAACTTTTAATTAGAAACGTTGTTCTGGTCACAAAAAAGCTTCTGTCTGTTGTAGTTCACGTTTGAAGACTCGACCTCTTAGAATTGTTTTCCTGCTCAAAGTCCATTCAGTGCAAGTTTAGCTCCATCACATACATTAGAAACACAACACAACTTCTGATTCCAAGATTACAATAAGTAACGTGAGATTGTAAAACAACTGTTATAGAAATTCATCATCACACTTTCTTTCTTTTGCTTCATCTTAGATTCAGCACTCTGGAAAGGCACGGATCCACCTCACAGAGAGCAGAGATCAGGACTCCACTGTGTGGATCACGTCTCGTGCTTTATCTGCTCTGACCTTTCCACCTTTCTAGTCTTTTCAACCACTGAAAGCGCTTTTAC
The DNA here is from genome assembly GCA_024633595.2 of Lepomis macrochirus. NCBI lineage: Eukaryota > Metazoa > Chordata > Actinopteri > Centrarchiformes > Centrarchidae > Lepomis > Lepomis macrochirus. The sequence continues at coordinate 801,283 of JALXJV020000011.1, read as the reverse complement.
ACCACATCTGCATTCACCATTCACACATTCATAAGTGCTCAAACAGAAGCTAACATTCACAAACATCCAAACACTGGCGGAACAGCCGCCAGGGGCAATTCGGGGTTCAGTAACTTAAGTAAGCCCAAGGATCCAGTGCTCTGCTGGGACCCTGTACTCTGCTGGGACTAGGGTTGGGCTGATAGATGATGCCATTGTCCATCGGCGATGGCTGACAGATGGGCGATGGTTGAGCAGGCATTGTGATTGTAACCCCCCCCCTAACCCTGACACTAAAAGGCACAGAACTCGTCTTTTTTTCCCATTTTGCCACCTGTGATCCGTGACGCAGCCTATCAAAGAACCGAGACTAACCTCTGCACCCTGTATTCAGCGCTTTAGCTGCTCCGTGCTTGTAAAATATCCACTGCGACTTCTTCCCTCAGCAGCCTCATCACCAAGGCCCGGGTGCCCCCCCACCCCACCCCCACCCCCCACCCAATGCCATTGTCCGTCCATCCTGATGTTTCAATGTAGAAATTCAATTCAATTTTATTTATATAGCGCCAAATCACAACAACAGTTATCTCACAGCGCTTTTCATAAAGAGCAGGTCTAGACCGTACTCTGAAGTTATTTACAGAAGCCCAACAATTCCCACCAAGAGCAGCACTAGGCGACACAGGCAAGGAAAAACTTCCTTTAAGAGGCAGAAACCTCAGAAATCAGGCGGAAATCGGCCCATGGACATTTTGTAGACATCGTCCAACGTTAGCTCACACTCTATACTGTCCTGGGACCCTGTACTGTCCTCGGAGTCTGTGCTCTCCTGGAACCATGTCCTCTGCAAGGAACCTGTGCTCTGCTGGGGACTATGTACTCTGCTGGGAACCAGTGGTCTGATAGGACCCTGTACTGTCCTGGGACCCTGTACTGTCCTGGGACCCTGTACTGTCCTGCAACTCTGTTCTCTCCTGGTACCATGTGCTCTGCTGGGACCCTGTACTATGCTGGGACCCTGTACTCTGCTGGGACCATGTGCTCTGCAAGGAACCTGTGCTCTGCTGGGACCCTGTACTCTGCTGGGACCCTGTGCTCTGCTGGGGACCATGTACTCGTCTGGAACCCAGTGCTCTTCTGGGACTCTGTGCTCTGCTGGGACCCTGTACAGTCTTGGGACTCTGTTCTCTGCGGGGACCCTGTACTCTGCCTGGACCCTGTACTCTTCTGGAATCCTGTTCTCTGCTGGGACCCTGTGCTCTGCTGGGACCATGTGCTCTGCTAGGAACCTGTGCTCTGCTGGGACCCTGTACTCTGCCGGGACCCTGTACTGTTCTTGAATCCTGTTCTCAGCTGGGACCCAGTGCTCTCCTAGGAACCTTTGCTCTGCTAGGGACCCTGTAGTCTGCTGGGGCCCTGTGCTCTGCTGGGACCCTGTACAGTCCTGGGACTCTGTTCTCTCCTGGGACCCTGTACTCTTCTGGAATCCTGTTCTCTGCTGGGACCCTCCTCTGTGGAGTTTCTCTTCTTGGATCTAGAAGATGAACAGGGAAAATACTTTTGTTTAATAACCATTTTTAAACACAGCTCTCTTAGAAATTACATTTTAGTTCAACTGAAACCCTCCAGAAGATTTTGAGCATTAGACTCTTCATTTCCTGCATCCTGGTAACATTTTCTGCCCCCACCTATAATCAGTGCTAAAAGTGGAAAATATAGGTGCTGGTACTCAGGCTGGGCAATACGGGCGAAAATGTTACCACGATAAAACATTTCAGAATAGAATAGTCTTTATTGTCGTTGCACTGTGAAGGTACCACAAAAATTTAGGGACTTCATATCATTCAATATAAATTATTCTGATGATAAATGTCAAATCATTATTTCTTTCAAGTTTAAAGGCAGATTTTTGCTCCTGAGTAAAGTTGAAGAAACCAGATGGGGTGGCTGTGGCTCAGGGAGTAGAGCGGGTTGCCAGCCAGTCAAAAGATCGGTGGTTCAATCCCCGGCTCCTCAAGGCTTCATGTTGAAGTGTCTTTGGGCAAGGTACTGAACCCTGCATGGTCCCTGGTGTCTGTTCCACCAGTGTGTGAATGGAAAATGTGATGTAGTGTAAAAGTGATTTGACTAGTAAGGCTATAAATTTAATTGTAATTTTACACTATTTTTATGGTCAGAACAAACTCTTGATGCCAAACAGTGGATCACTTAACAAATGTGAGGTAAAACATTCAAAACAATTATGATTAAGTAAGTTTGAATTATTGAGGAATCTTTTTTCAACCCCTTTTCCTCAAAAAAATAAATATATGAATAGAAAAATTAAGTTTTCAGTTTCGATTCAAATTAATTAAATCACACTTATTCAACATTTGTTATATTGTTACTCGGGAAAATTATATTGTGATAATTATCATAATTGTGTTAATGCCCAGCCCTGCTGGTAGGCCTAGTCTTCATTCACATGTTGGAGTGTGTATCGGCTGGTTCTAGGGCTAAATCGTTTCATTATAATATCAGATAATGGTATAATCTAAAGCTTACCACTGCTGTAATGTTAATTCCAGTAGGACAGCAGTTTAATTTCTGTGGGTTTTCATTTGTTAAATCCTTGTGTAAGAAAAATGATCTACATGGTCAGTCTAATGTTAATGCTGAGTAACTCTTCAATAATCCTTCATGCAGACCAACAAGTTCAACGTTTTAAAAGTTTGCTGTAACGCATCAAAAAAGTTAAGGACCCGCCCCCATCCAGGCTGTGATTGGTCAGTTCACAAAAAGTTACTGTGACAGCTACTTTATGCTCACGGCTGCATAAAAGGCACCTGAGCTTCAACCTGCTCTGTGGTGAGAATGGGAACAGATGAGCACCACATAGAGCCCACCGGTACGCAAGAAAAGTCCCGAGACTCCAAAGAGTAAAATGTAGAAGTTATATACTGGTATCAGCGACTCACTTCAAGCACTGCCTCTCGTCAAAGTTAACACCACTTATCTGTGAAGCTGTAGTCCACGTAACAATGGCCTTGTTACGTTGGCAAAGGTCCGGACAGTCCGATCCACTAAAATGTTTAGTTTATTATAGGACTGGGGGAAAAATATTATCACGATAAAAACATTTCATTTCATAACAGGCGACAGTTAAAAAATGTGCAATAACATTTTCCACAGACATATTTATGTTGTCGAATACCAAAACTCCTCGCTCGAAATTCCAGCACAGCTGGAGAACTTTAAGCCCTGCATTTTGCATAAAGCATAACGTCAGTGGACTCTCTTATTTTTGTCTTGGATTTAATCAACATTACAAATGAGAAAAGGAAGAACCGGAGAACTGGGATAAGAGCTAACCTGGACATAAGGCTGTACCCCCACCCAGCTTGGTCCTGGCTAATGAAAAGGAGATAACAGGGACTAAACAAGACTCAGGCTAAACCGGAAAACAGAGTCTGTTGTGCCCAAATCTTTACAGAAGCCTCCATCACAACATCCAGGATAAAGCTATTGCACTCGACGGGTGGACCATGTTCCGACAGAACACGAGACTCCTGGAAGACGAGAGTTTTAATGTGAAGGTGCCGACCTTATGATCTGCCCAGAGAACAGCCCACAGACCGGCATACGTTCAGAGATGCTGCCACCCTGGAGAACCACATCACTATCTGTTACAAACTGCTTTTACCTCCGCACACCAAGGAGACCCCAACTGCTGGTTCACTACCTGTGAGGACCTCACACCTTATAAATCGAGGGCTGGGCTGGACCGCACTTCCTTTCTTTGTCTCCAAACACTTCACCTTTGCTGCAGAGCATGAAGAGGTTTGCTGTGTCTTGTGATGAACTTGTGATGTTTCTGCAACACTATTGATGAATATACATATTAGAGATGTCCAAACCGATCATGAGATCAGAAATCGGGCCTGATCATGTAGTTTCAGACTCGATCTGAATCGGACGTTACCTCCCGATCAGGATATAAATGTGTATATAGATGTGCTTTGCAAACACAGTGGCACTTTTATTTTGTGTTTGTTTACATGCCTGCCGGGTATTAAGTTGAGGGTGCTATTTGTTTTTATCTTAGACTTTTTTTATATTTACTGTTGCACTAAAGTCCAAAAGTAAAAAATGTATGTTATTTATTACTTGATTGTTGAAGCTGCCTCACAGAAGAGCTCTGTTTGTTAACAGAGTTGTTGAATGTTAAAATAAGGTGAATTAAATAAAAAATAAGGACCATCATGGAATCTGTTTTTCGCTCTTCTTTATTCTTTTTTTAAGTATTATAGAAGTATCGGATCGGGACTCGGTATCGGTAGATACTCAAAATCAAATGACTCGGACTCGAGGGCAAAAAAACCTGATCGGGACATCCCTAATACATATATAGTGTATATAGTGATACTAGATATGATCAATTTGTCTTTATCAACAGGCTACGTGCCACAGTACTTTAAAGTAGCTGTAATTAAACCTCTTCTGAAAAAAGCCCAACCTGGATCCAGACGTTTTAGCCAACTATAGACCTATATCTAACCTTCCATTTATCTCTAAGGTCCTGGAGAAAGCAGTCGCCAAACAGCTGTGTGACTTTCTACATAGCAATAGTTTATTTGAGGATTTTCAGTCAGGATTTCGAGCTCATCATAGCACAGAGACAGCACTGGTGAAAATTACTAATGACCTCCTAACTGCATCAGACAAAGGACTTGTCTCTGTATTGGTTTTATTAGATCTTAGTGCTGCATTTGATACCATTGACCATCAGATCCTATTACAGAGACTGGAACATTTCATTGGCATTAAAGGAACCGCTCTAAGCTGGTTTAAGTCCTATTTATCAGATCGATTTCAGTTTGTACATGTTAACGATGAGTCCTCCATGCATACCAAAGTTAGTCATGGAGTTCCACAAGGAGCTGTGCTCGGACCAATGCTCTTCACTTTAGCTGCTGATGAAAAAGTGGTCCACGCCTTTGTCTCCTTCAGACTGTTTTACTGTAACGCACTTCTCATTGGGATCCCTAACAAGAGTCTGTAAGGGATCCGCGGCAAGGATGCTGATGAGAGGCTAAAGTATGACCACATCAAACCCATTCTCCATTCACTTCACTGGCTTCCCGTTGTAGTGAACCACCAGTGTGGGTTTTAATAATTATTTTATGCCAAAAGGGAAGAAGCCAGAATCTCTCTTTTTGTCTCTCCCTGAGAGAAAAGGGAAGGGTTGAGATATCAGGCTGACCCAAGCCTAAAGTGAAAGGTTTGCTCCCTTTACGTGCTTTTTCGGCAGGTCGATCATAAAACCTGCCCCCTCCGGTGAAGCTGAGATAAGACCCGATGCCTGACTGTTAAACTTACAATATTAACATTATCCAGACTCTAACTTCATTCGGAACCAGCCTATGAGAACCCTTTTGAACAGAGGTCAGGAGATGCTAAACTGCCCCCACACACGTAACCATGGCAACCGACCTCACCCTGCCGTTAACTCCAAAACATCAAGGGATCCTCATAAATCACAACCTAGTGGTGAAGTTAGCCAGACGCCAGAGAAAGACTGCACCCACATTCCTTTCTTGTGAACAAGAATGTGTCTCCTTATAAACTTGCCTGTTACAAAGCCCCCCCCCTCTAGGATACGCCCCGGGAGACAAAACTGCGCCACACGCGCTTGTTCGCCCCTCTTCTCTTCTGTTCCTCTTCAATAGCTCTCAGCACGCGCTTGGCATGCCCCCTGCTCTCCTAGCAACACCAACGCAAAGAGTTCCGGCATTGCCGCAAAGCTTTCTTTGTCTTCTCTCGCCACACCCGCGAAGTCCCGCGCCCCTTTGTGGAAGTTCATATTTTCTTTTGTTATGTTTGTTAAAAGTTTTCAGACCAGGTCCGGTAATGGCGGCTTGCTGAGAGGACGTGTTCGCTTCGGCTCCGCTACCTTTCTGTAAAATCCTGGAAAATACTCGTTACAAGTGACACTGAACGACGTTTGAAACAGCTGTGATGCCTCTCTCACAAAGGAAGCCCAGTAAAAACCCCAGCAAACCGACTCAATCGAAGTTATCTAACTTCACTTCTAAGGTGAGCTCTGAAGCTAGCTGTGAAAATAACGAAGCTAACACCACCACGTGCGAGTCAATGGAGGAGGGAGATTGCGAGTTGAATGAGGAAAATAAGACGGTTGAGACTGGTTCAGAGGCAATACTGGCTGCAATTGCAAACTTGAAATCAGATTTTTCCTCCAAACTAGATGGTATTCTATCAGCAATAGAGAATGTTAAAAAAAGATGTTAACGAGTGCGCCGAGCGGGTTGGTGAGGCGGAAGTGCGGATATCTGCAGCAGAGGACAACATCACCAGTCTACAAGCTAAGGTCCAGGTACTCGAAAATAACAATAAAGAGCTCGAAGGAAAAATGTTGGACTTGGAGACCAGGTCGCGACGATCCAACCTGAGACTGGTTAACCTTCCTGAGGGCGTGGAGGGAGAGGACGCCTGCGCCTTTTTGGAAAACTGGCTACCGGAGGCTCTGAACCTGGCACCGCTACGCACCACTCTGATACTGGAAAGAGCGCACCGGCTTGGCCAGAAAAGCACATCTAACACCGCTGCACCAAGGACTCTTATTATGAAGTTCTTAAACTACAGGGATAAAGCAATGGTGATAAGAGCTGCCAGGACGAAGGGACAGATCCTATTCAAGAACCATCCGGTGAGATTTTATGAGGACCTCGCAGCTGGTGTGCATAAAAAACAGAAAGAGTTTGACTGTGTGAGACAACAACTCCGTGCTATGGGGATAATGATCACGGCATGATTCCTCCCGCTCGACTGCTGGTGACGCACAACGGTCAGTCTCGGATCTTTAACCAACCAGCTGAAGCAGAGATCTTTGTAAGGACTCTGAACACAGAAAGTGGACCTGGGTGAGACGATGACATCAATACATCGCAAAGTATTAAAAGGGATGGATAATTACGTTACCTAAAGTTAAGTAAAATAAGTAAGAATTAAAGCTGCAAGCAGCGATGGGCGGGCCCTCGCACCTGTAGCATGTCGGGGTGCGATGCGGCCGCGTTAAATATTCAGGAGCTCTGCCGGTGAGGCTGTGAATTTGCTAAGCCCGGAGGCCGCATGAAGGTGTTATACGTCACTTCCTGTGTTCCCTTTGCACTCAGCGCTATGAATATAAATGAATTTTGGCGTGTAGATGTGTTCGGGGCCGGACAGTTATCATGCACGTAAAGTTTGGTTCAGATGTAAGCATGTCATCAGGGTCCCATGGGGAACAATTGATCCAAATTTGTTGTCAGTTGAACCAGTAGTACTGGAGATACAAAATGAATGTAAGTGAAGGGGAGTGTTTTTTCAAATACAATTAATAGAGTCAACTTTTGGCCGATTGACACCAAATTTCACACAGGCTTTGGGGAAGTCATGCTGCATAAGGTCCCCAGGTTTGGTGTTGATCGGTCATTCCAAACACATTGAAAATGTGCCATGATTGAGAATCCCATTCATTTCAATGGGCTTTCCCACAGCATTTCAGCTTTGATTGTAGCGCCACCTTTAGGCCGAATTGCAAGAAATTTTGCAGGTGTCATCAGGGGCCCATGGGAAAGATTTGACCAAAATTTGGTTTCAATCGGACCTGTGATTCTGGAGATATAAAATGAATGTAAGTCAATGGGATTCTTTTTTTGTGTTTAATCCCCAATAACAGCGCCACCTATGGGCACATTAGGATGCACTTTGGTACCTGAGGTCAGGGGACCATGCTGAACAATTTGGCATAAAGTTCACGGCAATGCGACTTGCGGTTATGCCAGAACTAATTTTCCCCGTTAAACAGCGCCACCTAGAGGCTAGTTGCACTAAATTTTGCACAGGCCCTCAGGGGGGGGCGTCCCATATAAGTCCTCCGAGTTTGGAGTCCATTGGCCATTCCAAAGCAAAGATATGACATCAGTTAGTGTTGCTAGCGTTTTGCGTGAGTAATCGTTAGCTTATAGCGGGAACAGTTTTTTGCGTATCGATCTGGGGAGCACAAGCCAGTATGATGTGTATCCAGAGATGGTCCATGCCAAATTTGGTGTCGATCGGACTTGCGGTTTCGGAGGAGTTAATTCTGAGTGGCTAGTCAGTTTTCGTGATTTTGCGCAAAAAATTGAAGGCAGAAATGGGCGTGGCCTATACCAGGAGATTCAGCTCGATCCCCTATATATAGACATGTCCCCAAAAAATGTCGTGCATGTAGGTCAAACGTGCGACGGGGGCTGCTTCGTTGAAGGACACTTCCTGGTGCCAGCAGGTGGCGCTATGACTATGGTTGAATGTCGGCATGTACATTTGTTTAGGGCGGGACTCTTGTGAAATCTACAAAATTTGGTGCAGATCTGAGCATTTATAGCGAAGTTACTACAACTTCCTGTTTCATGGCGAATCGCCGACGGCACGGACACGCCCATCAACAAAAACGCGCAGATAGCACAACTTTACATCTTCAATGCCTTGAGAAGGCACAGCAGAAATTTGAAGTCGATCGGACTAAATCCCTAGGAGGAGTTCGTTAAAGTACGGCGTGCTGAATCGTCCCAAAATGGCCACAAAATTCAAAATGGCGGACTTCCTGTTGAGTTTAGGGTATGGGTTCTTGAGGCTTTTTGTGCGCCTTGATATGATACACGTCCCCACCAAATTTCGGTCCATGTAGGTCGAACGTGCACGAGGGGCTAATTTTTTCCAATTTTCTAGGTGGCTTAGCGAGCCATTTTGCCCCACCCGCACGCTGAAACCCACAAAATACGAAATTTTTCACCAGTCCTGACACGCGTGCCAAATTTGGTGAGTTTTCGAGCATGTTAGCGACCGCGAAAATGGGGCTTACTTTGCAGAAAAAAGAAAAAAAAAAATTAAAGCTGCAAGCAGCGATGGATGGCCCTCGCATGTACGTGGCGCCAGGGTGTGAGGCGGCCGCGCTAGCATATTCTGGAGCACTGCCAGTGCAGCTGTGCATTTACTACGCCGATTCGGATCGCTCCATGAAGGTTTTGTAACTCACTTCCTGTTGCCAGCAGGTGGCGCTATGACTGTGGGTTAATGTCGGCATGTACATGTGTTCAGGGCGGGACTCTTGTCAAGCGCGGCAAAATTTTGTGCAGATCTGAGCATGTACACTGAAATTACAAGTACTTCCTGTGTCATGGCTGAAGACTTGATCTTTGACGGCACGCCATCGGACACGCCGATTGATCTAAAATGCGCAGATAGCACAACTTTTCATCATCAGTCCCTTTAGAAGGCACAGCAGAAATTTGAAGTTGACCTGATTAAATCCCTAGGAGGAGTTATTTAAAGTACGGCGGTGTAAATCACCAAAAAATTGACGTAGAATTCAACATGGCCGACTTCCTGTGGGGTTTAGGGCATCGCTCCAAGAGGCTTTTTTGTGCGCCTTGACATGATAGATATACCACAGAAATTTCAGTAACTGTAGGTTAAACGTAGGCGGGCTGCTTCGTTAAAGGTCAGTTCCTGTTGCCACAGAAATTTCGTACATGTAGGTCAAACGTACGGGGCTGCTTGGTTAAAGGTCACTTTCTGTTACCAACAGGTGGCGCTATGACGGTGGGTGAATGTCAGCATGTAGATTTGTTCAGGGCGGACTCTTGTCAATCGTGTAAAATTTCGCGGCAGATCAAAGCATGTACAATGAAGTTACAACAACTTCCTGTTTCATGGCGTAATCATCGACGCCACAGACACGTCATCGACGTAAAACGCCAGCAGATAGCACAACTTTACATCTTCAATGCCTTTAGAAGGCACAGCAGAAATTTGAAGTCGATCTGACTAAATCCCTAGGAGGAGTTCGCTAAAGTACGGAGGTGTAAATCGTCCCAAAATGGCGGCTAAATTCAAAATGGCGGACTTCCTGTGGAGTTTAGGGTATGGGTTCTTGAGGCTTTTTTGTACCTCTGGACATGATACATGTGCCACAGACGCTTCGCTCATGTACGCCAAACGTCAGCGGCGGGGCTGCTTCGCTCAAGGTCACTTCCTGTTGCCAGCAGGTGGCTTATGACTGTGGGTGCATGTCGGCATGCAGATTTGTTCAGGGCGGGACTCTTGTCAAACGTGTAAAATTTTGTGCAGATCTGAGCATGTACAGCCAAGTTACTACAACTTCCTGTTTCATGGCGCATTCATCGACGCCACGGACACGCCATCGACGTAAAACGCCGCAGATAGCAACAACTTTACATCTTCAATGCCTTTAGAAGGCACAGCAGAAATTTGAAGTCGATCTGACTCTATCTGTAGGAGGAGTTAGTTAAAATGCGGAGTGTGTAAATCACCAAAACATTGCCATAAAATTCAAAATGGCCGACTTCCTGTTAAGTTTAGGGCATCGCCCAAGAGGCTTTTGTGCATCTCGAAATGATAGATGTACCACAGAAATTTCGTACATGTCGGTCAAACGCGGCGCACGGGCTGCTTCGTTAAAGGTCACTTCCTGTTGCCAGCAGGTGGCGCTATGACTATGGTTGAATGTCTGCATGTACATGAGTTCAGGGCGGACTCTTATCCTACATGGAAAGTTTGGTGCAGATGTGAGCATGTTCAGTGAAGTTACAACCACTTCCTGTGTCATGGCAAAGACTTGATCTTTGACGCCACGCCATCGGACACGTCCATTGACGAAAACGCGCAGATAGCACAACTTTTCATCGCCAATGCCTTGAGAAGGAACAGCAGAAATGTGAAGTCGATCCGACTAAATCCCTAGGAGGAGTTCGTCGAAATACTGGAGCGTGTAAATCATCCAAAAATTGCCATAAAATTCAAAATGGCCGACTTCCTGTTGAGTTTAGGGCATCGCTCCAAGAGGCTTTTTTGTGCGCCTGTACATGATAGATGTACCACAGAAATTTCGTGCATGTCGGTCAAACGCAGCGGCGGGGCTGCTTCGCTAAACATCACTTCCTGTTGCCAGCAGGTGGCGCTATGACTGTGGTTGAATGTCGGCATGTACACATGTTCAGGGCGGGACTCTTGTCAAACGTGCCAAATTTCGTGCAGATCTGAGCATGTACAGCCAAGTTACTACAACTTCCTGTTTCATGGCTGAATCGCCGACGCCACGGACACGTCCATTGACGATAACGCCGCAGATAGCACAACTTTACATCGTCAATGCCTTTAGAAGGCACAGCAGAAATTTGAAGTCGATCCAACTAAATCCCTAGGAGGAGTTCGTTAAAGTACGGAGTGAGTGAATCGTCCCAAAATGGCCGCAGAATTCAAAATGGCCGACTTCCTGTCGAGTTTAGGGTATGGGTTCTTGAGGCTTTTTTGTGCGTCTTGATATGATACACGTCCCCACCAAATTTCGTCCAAGTAGGTCGAACGTGGACGAGGGGCTAATTTTTTCTAATTTTGTAGGTGGCGCTGGCGAGCCATTTTGCCACGCCGTCCGCTGAAACCCACAAAATACGAAATTTTTCACCAGTCCTGACATGCGTGCCAAATTTGGTGAGTTTTCGAGCATGTTGCGGCCGCGAAAAATGAGCTTACTTTGCAGAAAAATAATAATAAAGAAAAAAAAAAAAAAAAAAATAATCCTAACAGTTTCAATAGGGTCCTCGCACGGTTCGTAGCTCGGGCCCTAAAAATTAAAGCTGCAAGCAGCGATGGCGCGGCCTCGCATTACGTAAGCGCCGTCGGGTGTGAGCCGTCGCTGGTGCCTATTGTAGGACCCCTGCCTGCAGCGCGGCTGTGAATTTTCTATGCGCTTCGACGCTGCATGAAGGTTTTGTACCTCACTTCCTGTTGCCAGCAGGTGGCGCTATGACTGTGGGTGAATGTCGGCATGTAGAGTGTTCAGGGCGGGACTCTTGTAAAGCTGTAAAGTTTCGCACAGATATGGAGCATGTACACTGAAGTTACAACCACTTCCTGTGTCATGGCTAAGACTTGATCTTTGACGCCACGCCACGACACTTCATCGATCTAAAACTCGCAGATAGCAACAACTTTTCATCGCCAATGCCTTTAGAAGACACGGCAGAAATTTGTAATCGATCCGACTAAGTCCCTAGGAGGAGTTCGTTAAAATACGGAGTGTGTAAATCACCCAAAAATTGACGTAAAATTCAAAATGGCTGACTTCCTGTTGGGTTTAGGGCATGGCTCCAAGAGGCTTTTTTGGTACGCCTGGAAATGATACATGTGCCACAGAAATTTCGTGCATCATGTAGGTCAAACGTGTGCGGGCCGCTTCGCTTTAAGGTCACTCTGTTGCCAGCAGGTGGCGCTATGACTGTGGGTGAATGTCGGCATGTACATTTGTTCAGGGCGGGACTCTTGTAAAACGTGCAAAATTTCGCGCAGATGTGAGCATGTACACTGAATTTACAACAACTTCCTGTTTCATGGCGTAATCGTCGATGCCAACGGACACGCCTATCGACGAAAACGCGCAGATAGCAATAACTTTACATCGTCAATGCCTTGAGAAGGCACAGCAGAAATTTGAAGTCGATCCGACTAAATCCCTAGGAGGAGTTCGTTAAAGTCACGGCGTGCAAATCGTCCCAAAATGGCCACCAAATTCAAAATGGCGGACTTCCTGTCGAGTTTAGGGTATGGGTTCTTGAGGCTTTTTTTGTGCGTCTTGATATGATACACGTCCCCACCAAATTTCGTGCATGTAGGTCGAACGGGGACGAGGGGCTAATTTTTTCTAATTTTCTAGGGTGGCGCTTAGCGAAGCCATTTCGCCCCGCCCATCCGCGAAACCCACAAAATACGAAATTTTTCACCAGTCCTGACATACGTGCCAAATTTGGTGAGTTTTCGGTCATGTTAGCGCCGTAAAATTGAGCTTACTTTGCAGAAAAATAATAA